>CAAKHD010005972.1:4916-24228 GCA_901007705.1 Fistularia tabacaria
GCAAAAGGGGTGCCCCACCTAAGTTTGTTTCCCTCAAATGCGGGGCCTTTGAAAATCCCCCCCCCCCCCCCCCCGCCCCCCCCCCCCACTTAAGCTTCTTGCCTTTTTTTTTTGTGTCAGGAGGAACGTCCTCCTCCTATCCCTCTCCCCGCGTCCACTTGCAACATAAAGCACTTCACAGAAAAACAACGCTGTTATGACCAGGGGGAAATGAAATAAGCTCTGCAAAAGCAGATAATTACATTTATTAAGCATTCCGGTGGAGGACATTGAAAGATGGCTAGAAAATAGCTCTTTTTTTTATGGAATGTATTTATGCCGCATTATAGTTGAGCTTACATCTGTTTGATCTGTCATCGCTTGACTGTAATGCCTCCAGACATTTTATGGCTCGTGGCTTCATCTAAAAACAACCAGGATTAAAAGAAGAAAAAAAAAAAAAGGATCTAATTTCTGACTTTTCATGTTTTGGTGCCAAACCCCCTCTAATAGGATCTTTTTTGTTTCCAAGTGAAGATTTTTATCTCATTCAGAGAAAGGGCAGGCCGAGGACCCGAAAACCTCAAGCCTCGGGTCCCATCTGCTCTGTACGTTTACCTTATTTGACCGCGCTTACGCTGGTGTCTTTGACATGTCATACCTCTATAGTAACACTCTATTAACTGCATTCTCCTGACTCACTTGGTGTTAATAATACAACGGCGAGCCTGCATTCTTGCACACGCTCGATCAAACATCCATCATATTGCTCTTCTTGACACACTTATCCTTGCTCTTGTGATTTTACTAACTGACTTTTCTGCCTTTTTGACGCCCATGATGCACCTCATTTTCATATTCGCTCCACTCTGCACTCATCAATGCATGACAGTAACGTAGACACATCTTCTCCCAAGTCCCCAGGCTTTCATTTCACAGGTTCCCATGGGGCGTCTCACCATACGGCCACCGTTTATTCGTTTATGGATTGTTTTCTTGTATCATGTCAGCTATTACCTGGTTAGTGTTAGCGCCACTGTTACTATTAGTAGTAGGCCGGTCGAGACAGAAGGCAGCCTGCATTGAGCTCAGATCTGTCCAGACTTTCTGCCTGTTAAAGGGCTGTGTTTCCTCGCCACTGTCGCCAAATGCTTGCTCATCACGGAACACTGGGTTTCTGTAGATCATCCCATGGAAAGTGTCATCAGACAACTGTGTTGTGATTTGGCGCCAGATTGATAAAGAAGAAGCTGTCCAGTATTATGGAGTTGCGGAGTTACCCTTTTCTACCCTCAATCGCTTTGCTTTACTGTCCTCTGCATTCCAAAATATTCGTTCTCTCTCTCAAATTCCCATCCCCTCCATTGTTAGCGGGTCAGTAATCAGAGCGGCAGGTTAATCTGCTGCCGCTTCAGCCACTTGTCTTAACAAGCTTTGCTCCCGATTGAGGAACTCTAAAATTATATTTGGCGTGTGTGCGTGTCTGTGTGTGTGTGTGTGTGTGTGTGTGTGTGTCATATTCTGTTGAGGTAACCTGCTGGTTATTTCGATGGGCGGAATTCTGCTCATTTATGTGCTGCATGTCAACTGAGTTTTTATTAAACCCGGATTTCTCCAGGTACTTTCAGTGTGTCGCTATGAGGAAAACAAATGGCATTATAAGTCAGCTATTTCCACATTACATGAAAACCATAACTTGGACATTATGACATAGCCGGTTCTAATGGGCGACTGGACACAGACAAATGATTTATTTAAGATGTTTAACCCCCAAAGGCTTTTTATTTCATTGCTGGTTTTATAAGTGGCCTGAAATGATCTGTCTGCCCTGCACTGCGAATTAGTTGATCCAACACTTGGGCAACCGTGTGTTCTGGGCGATCAGTGTTAGCTGACATACGTATAAGAAGATCAATATCTCTAAGGAAAGGATGACCTCAAAACGTAATGTTTCCAAATCCACATATTGATACCCTCTCTAGGAAAAGCACAAACGTTAAGTGGAAGGGCTGAACTTAGAGCAATATTGTCAGCTTCCAGTCTAGACCTTGGAAATGTAGCTTGTGCATTGTTGTGGCCGCATGTCAGTGTTTTACTAAGTAAAGATGTGCACATAATGCCGCCGAATGTGTGTAAATAATTCAAAACACACGTGTGTGTGTGTGTGTGTGTGTGTGTGTGTGTGTGTGTGTGTGTGTGTGTGTGTGTGTGTGTGTGTGTGTGTGTGTGTGTGTGTGTGTGTGTGGAAAGAGCTTGTTCAACCTGCTCCATCTGGCAGACGGTCTTTGTGGCCTCTAATCACCAAAGGGCAGCAGCGTGCAGGGCTGGAGACCCTGCGCTCGCTGTCTGCTCGGACCCTGCTCTGAATCCAAGATCTAGTTCCCCCATGCTCCCCTCAGGACTTCTCATGTTCAGCTCAAATTGCATCTGGACGCTAGAACAGATAAGGTTGACGAATCTTCTGACATCATTAAGACTGTCATAAGTGGTGAAATTCTTGCGTTACAAACTTAAAGGCCCCGCATCTTGTTGTTCTGTGGCCTGATCCAGTGTTGCAACGCACGGAAGAGGGATAATAAAAAGAGGGACAGAAGAGGGGGAGGGTGGCGCTGCCCTCCACGATAGAAGGTCTCCCGGATTTTCCCGTCTGTCACCCCTCTCCTGCTAATCCCGCTCCCTTCCTCCCTCCGTCCCAGGCCGACGTTCCCTTACTCGGCCTCTCCTCATCTAAGCACGTAATCACATGCAGGGTGGGGGTGGGATGATGGATGCGTGGATGGAGGTTTCTGAGGGATGATGGCCACCGGCTCTTGAAGGTGTAAAGTAGATTCAGGAGGGGAGTGGGGGCTGGGATTAAGTGCACACATGGATGTAATAGTCAGGACTGGTTTGAGTGCAGTGGTGGATGTATTTAGGGCTCAGACAACCTATCTATCAATAACCAAAATCGCCTGACTGTTATATTGAATTGTGTGTTCTTTCGTATTGAGAAACAAAATTCAATCAAAGTAATTTTGTTTTAAAATTCTCATGCAGGTGAATTGGCGGTCAGTGAAACTTTATCAGCAAAGTTATTAATACATTTGTAAGCAGCTCAGATTTGCAACAGTCACAGTTGAACTTTTCCTCTTCAGCCTGTGGGAGTGCATTCAGAGTCAGCATCGCCATATGTATCAGCTTGCTAAAAAGCTTGGAGTATGTTTTATATTTATATAATATACATATTTATTGGTCGTCCATAATCTGATTTTGATTTCTATTGTTTTTAAGGCTTTTTTTTATACTCGCGTTGCGTACGTAAGTGGGTATCTTTCAAACATCACTGTCCATATATGTCCCGTGCGTACTTTACATTGCCATGGTTTTTAAACAATACCTCAACGAGAGGGCAGTGCAGAGATCACATTGTGATTCTGCATTCCAATTCAGACCCAAAGAGTCGGCGCTGGTCTGTGTGGACTGTCAAACACACGGCGGCATGTGGACGGAAAATTCTTCACCCTGGTTATACCGACACCACGCTGTGTTCCTCATACTCTGGTCGCACTTGAGCGTACCGCGCAACACTGCCCCCGACAGCTTCAGCTGGTTCCGCTCCGTTTGCTGCGTGTGGCAGCGAGTCTGCAAGCTCCCGAAAAAACGCACAGAATTAGAGGACGGACAGAAGGCTCCGCTTGTATGTGGATTTAACGTTGGGCCCTCAGCCGATACCCCGTGGACCCCCGTGGGCGTTAGGAAAGGCTGATGTAGCGCCTGGACTTTTTTTTTTCATGAGATACTCATCTCGCGAATGGCTTTGGCTGGGCAACTATGCACGGTCTCCTCGGTCTGTTTTGGGTGTCAATAAAGCCCAGCGTTGGGACCGGAGGACGGCTAAGTTGCAGCCAGAAAGGGCAATAATGAGCCAAGGGCGGATTTCGGATGGAAGAGTCGCTGCTTGTTCACGTCTTCTTCAAAAGATAATTGTTTTAAACTTTCAACTGTCAAGAGAGGACATGTCAAATATCGCGCGCTGCCTCTGTCAGTTATTCACTCATCATGGTTGTGACCTTTTCAGATACCTCCACGGTGGGTAGGTTGAGACTAGCTGCTGCCTAGAAAAGAAAACAGCTAATTGATTTGCCAGCACAGAGCAGCGGCGCAGACGGCACAACAAGCGAGCGCTCTGTCGAAGGGAGGCGCCTCGGGCGATGCATCGAGAGGGAAATAAAAAGTTGATTGTGAACGCAATGCGCGCCGCCTCCGTTTCATCAAGATGAGCAATGGCCGTTCCCTCGTCGTCACTGCTTGTGATCCTTTTGATCCTGTTCGAGGCCCGAGCAGGATCCCAAAATGTTTCCCCCGAGGGGCTCCAATGTGACTCCAAGGTAAGAGAAGTGGGTCTCATAAAAACCAAAAAGAGGTTTGGATTCCCCAGATCTCTTGCGGAACCCCTTTTTGCCTGCCGATTTCTGCAGGCAGCAGCTGTGTGTAACACTCCGGTGCATATTTATGTTCATAGTTATTAGTTAAACTCCGTGTTGCTATTCCACAAACCGTTGCCAGAAAAACAGGATGAGGAAGACCATGGCAAATGTTGTTTGTGAGTTTTCCCCCAAGGAGACAAGTGTCACCGTCAGTCTTCTCTCTCACACACACACACACACACACTCTGCTGAACATATTCTGTGTGTGTGTGTGTGTTTTACAGCTCGATTTGTAACAATAAAGTTGTGTTCGCCCAAGCTCTTATTCCAGCCCTGTCAATTGTCACTGAAACATATCCACCAATTCCTGAGGGTGTCTGAGCAACTTGGCGGGCTGAGTGCGTGCACGCGTGCGGGCGGGAGAACGAACGCGTGCGCGCAGCAGTGATGCAGCAGAACGGAGGAGGACTGGGGGAACATTCCTGAAATAACAAACATGACGGAAGGAGGGAGGAGAGAGGAAATTGGGTCTCTCGTCTTTAGCTCTTAAAGAGGCAGCTTGAGGTTTGGACTGTGAACATGTGGATAGAAACAGTTTAGAGCGCACACACAGTTTGCAACGCAAGGTGAGGTTTGTTGACGGCGGCCTTCAAGCCATCTACCTCAGAGTTGACCTGGTTGTTGGTTCAGACTTGGAATCTCCAAGACATCAAGTCCTCAAAATGTTTAAAATCTATCCATCGGAGGTTGCCGCTTCCGCTCTGTTTCTCATTCCGACGTTCCCTTTTCCTCTGAACGCCCCCCCCGCTCCACTTGCCCGAGCCCATGTTAGTATTTCCGGATCAACATTGGCCCCTACCGTGTTTAATACAGTCCAGCAGCAGTTTTTATTTGGATCTGTTCATGAAGAAAGTGGGTGCCATGGGCACGCAACCTGCTGTTCCAGCTTCCTTATTGGTCCAATCTGCCGCAGGAAGTCACAAAGCATTGCTGACTTTTAAAGATCAGCATATCGTTCTATTCAATTTCTCGCAGAATCACATTCGTACGTCGGCCAGCCTTTCTGCTGGCCCTCGTCTCAATAGATATTATGGGATAGGAAGGTTATGCTGATCCGCGTTCTGAATTGGTCAATGGCCTCCCTTCCGTCCCACTCGTTGACGTTTCCTCGTTCGAAGCCGGATGGCAGCCGGCCTCTGCCCTCCAACTCCATCCAGGAAGTGAGGATATTTTCAAGCGATGTTATGAATATTGAATCAGTGTGTGGGTAAGCACAGACTGTCCCTTTTTAAATTTTTATTTTTTTTTGTTTGTTTTAAATGTGAGTGTCTCTGTGTGTGAGTTTGTCCTCACTTCTTGTGCTTCTCCAAAATCAGGTCACCCTGTGGCTGAATGGCTGCTTGCATGCTGGAACATGTAATAGCGCTCGGCCATGGATGCGGCTCGTGTGTTCTTCAGTGGCATCGACGGGAACGGCATGGCACGTTCTCTGCCAGTGGTTTCTGTTTCAGCTTGAAAGTTTTAAGGGGGGAAAAAAAAAAAAAAACACGCTCATGTCTGGTTATGATTTGTCTTCGGCGCCAGCGTTTTTCCCCTCGGAGTCGGGGGCCGGTGAGAATCCTCCAATGTTTGTGCTGGAGCCATCAGTTGCAGGGGAAACAGAAATATAGCAGTAAACCGAGGCGCGATCGACCCTCCATCGAGTTTCTACCGTCCTCACCTTTTCAAAGGGTTTGTTGCCAGTGAAGGCACTTGCAAAGGCATTAATAGTGCATGTGAGCTGGCACCACGTGCCCTTGCTGCAGCGGCAGCGTCGTCCAGTCGAGGCTTGCACTTTCAAAAGTTAATCTGACAGACGAGGCGCGTCTGCTTCCGCACGGAGGGGTGTTTAAAACGCACACGCACAGCCGAGGCCCCCGAGTGTCTGAGCCCCCCGTCCCTCCGAGCCCTGCCATGACCGACACATATTCACACATCATCTCATGTAACAGCCATGCCTATGTAACATTCGCCCTCCGGGTGCTTCCCTCCAAAATCTGTTTTCAATGGCGACACAGGTTTTCTCAACCTGACAGCCGCATCACTCCATCCTGATACTGCGCATCTTCAGAAAGACGAGTGGGAGCGAAACACACAAATGGGTTTTGGTGTGTCAACACTTGGAGTTTGATCAATTTGGCAAACGTTTTGGATGTCTGGAAAGGACTGCTGATTCTGTAAGGGTTGATTTTAATGCTGACAATGTTGTTGGTGCAGGTTAACACACGGCTCTCGTGTTTGTCTAGTACTAATGGAAGCGCCTTGAAGTACTCCGAGGTCAGGGGTGTCCAATTAATACTAAATGAGTGAAAACTAACGCTTAAACAACTGGTTATCCGAGGAACGGTAAAACATTTACATTTAAATGGCCGGGAAAAATTTTAGTCACCTATCAGGTAGCCCTTTGTACAGAGCAGTGTGATGTCTAATTTGAACAAAAGTAATTACACTTGATTTGTTTTGTAACAACAATTTTAATGAATAATCCATGATAAGCTTTTCCATTGAGAGTGGAATATTTATCCTCGAGTGAGGGAAAAGTCCATCCATCGTTTCTCAAGATTCATAGGCTTTTTCTTTTTAATCTCCCTGTATTTGTCTTTGTCTGTTCGTTAGCATACATGCTCTCTGAATTTTGTTTGTTCATTCATTCATTATCTCGCCCACTTATCCTGCACTGGAGGTCGTGGGGGGGCCGGAGCCTGTCCCAGCTGCCTTTGGGTTCCCCCCTGGACTCTTGCCCTGTCGATCACAGGGCCACCTATGGAGACATACAACCATTCACTCATTCACACATCACATAGACATTCACTCTCTTCATTCACAATATCCAGAGACATTCACACTCATTGACACGTAGCGACGAACAAGCATTCACTCATTCACACGCATGGGCAATTCAGGGTCTCCAGTGATTCGTCTTTGCATGATTTTGGTCTGTGGGAGGAAACCGGAGAAGCCGGAAGAAACCCATGCAGACACGAGGAGAACATGGATTTCCGGGTGACAGTAAACACAAACCACCCCGGTTTACGGGAAGGTTAATTCGGCCTCAGATGCCGTGTCGTGAGAACAAACACAAACAGTATTCACTTGCCGGATCACTTAAAATGTACATCAGTCTCTTAAGTTACCATTTCATCGATTTTAAATGAATGATTGATTTTGATCAGTTTAGATGCACAAACTGTACCAAGCCTCTGCTGCCAAGACTTCCACACGTCCTGCACAGGAGGCCTCTGTTTGCCGTGCCGTGTTTACAGCAAGACAAATCTTCAGACGGACGTCGCGCCGTTGCTTTTCCTCACGATGACCCAGTTGCATCATGTGCGCTTTGAGGGGCCCAGACTCAGGTTTGGTGTGCGGGCGTTTGTGTGAAGTAAGAAAAAATAATCTGCGGTTACGTAAGTGTGAGATGCTGCTGATTGGAAGAAGTGGTTTGTTTTGGCGTAAGATGTGCGGTTGTCTCCAGCTTGACCGCAAAATGTATCGTCGCAGAAGCACTGAATTAATCTTGTGTTCTTAATATCCTTTCTCAAGCTAAAGAGCGCCGCCCCCAGCGTGGATATCTGTTCACAGGGGAGGGGCTGCTTTGAAAGCGGGGGGGGGGGGGTTAGAAATACACAGCAGACTACATTAGTCACGGGGCATTGTTTTAGTTTGGGACCCACCATTCTCTTCGGCAAGCACAATGGGAGATATTTAGGAGTGCTTTGGAAAAGGAGAGGAGGAACGCTAATTACTTTGGAGCAGAAGCGATGAAACAAAGTTGATCCGATTCTTATTGGCTCTCTGGAATCTAAACTACAAACAAGGAATCGATAAGAATCCTCCACCGCTGAATTTTCAAAGCGATCTAAGCCAGTATTTTTTTTTTTTTATTTTTTTTTTGAGAATACCTCAACATGATGCTGGAGGCAAGGTTGGATATATGATCTGTGAATGAGAGCGTGGATGGTGTTCTCTATGTGGTCGACTAGAGACCTTGCCCTAGGAGAGCTGGGACAGGCTCCAGCAACCCCTCCACCACCCTGACTGCAGGACAAGCGACATAGATAATGAATGACTGAACCTCCATGATGGAATTGACAAGAGCGTTTGAACGTTTTTGGCTTTGTGAAAAAATATCCTTCCATGAAAATTGAACGTCCATGTGTATCAGAGGGGCTCTTCATGTGAACGCAGAGCTACCGTTTATTATTTTTTATTTTTACACAGCTCCTGTTTCATGGCACCCCAGAAGGAGGTCAAAGGTCAGGTTCTACCGCTAAACAGCTGTTAGTGATTCAGCGTGACGCCGCAGGACATTCCCCACCTCGGCCCCTCTGTCTCTCAAGTCGCTTCCTGATACAAACATACGATTTGTTTAGCCAGGGGTTGCTCGAGGACATTTTAAAACCAGATCAAGAGCCATTTCCCCATTAGATCATCCAAAAAAGAAACCATAGCACAGGGTGATTTCCATCATGTCAAAAACCGCCGGAGGGAACGGTGGCCTTTGACAAGCAGTGGACGACGCCACGAATCTCAAAACATAACCGTGAGGTTTACATAGAAAAAAGAAACCAACCCTGTCAGGGAAGGAAAAAAAAAAAAAGCTTTCGCTTCCGTTGTCTTTTTCCTCACACCTGAAAGTGAGAGCGGCGCAGTCCGATCATGGCGGGGAGCCCCTCGAGGGGACGCCGTTTTTCCTGTGGGAAGCTCTTGAGCTCTCCAGGGGCTCCTGGGTGAAGTTCCACGCAGGGGCTGCGGTTTACCCCTTCCGGGTCGGACCCTGGTATTTACCCGGCCTCCAGGGTCTTCCCCGTCCGCGTCCCTCCGGGGGTGGGCGGGCGGGCGGGCGGGCGTGAGCGGGGCCGGATCGCAGCCCCCCGCACGCCAGACCATTTCCCCTTTCACTTTACTCACATCAATGGGGAAGAAGAAGCGGTGGAAGAGAAAAAGGAAAGGAGGAGGAGGAGGAGGAGGGGGGCCGAGGGCAACAAAGGCCAAGAGAAAGGAGCGGAGGGGAGAGCACAGAGCAGCGGTGTTTGTCCGAGGCGAATGAATGAAATCTTTATTTTTTGACGCGGAGGCGACGGGGCCGTTCCAACATGTCAGCCGAGCGTTTGTGTTTTAATCCCTCGTTCATTGTGTTTTGCTTTTGCCGCCGCTCTCACTCATGTTAGTTTTGCTTATCGTTTACCATAAATGGGTTTATTGCCCTTTTCCCCTCCGTCCCTTCCCAGTCATCTATTCCTCCTCGCATGTGAATCGGAGAGAAAGTCGTGCGTTTGACCGAGCCACAGGTCATGGAGCTCCTTCCCTTAAATCTATTTTCATTTCCTATCTCTTTTCTCCGGAAGCACAGGAAATGACAAACAAATAATGTCCACCTCTCCGTCATGGGAAGGAAGCAAAACCCAGCCGGATCATATTTGCTGGAAATAAGATCTGGCTAAGTTTGCAGCAAATGTCGTGCCGCATGTTCTTTTATTTATTAGTTTTAGCATTATTCTTTCAAAATGATCAGATTTATATTGTGAAATACATTTAAGTGACATGTTGGGGTTTCGCTGTGCAGCGGCGGCCCCTACTGACAACACCTGGTAACACCCACGAGGCTCGGTCATGAAAAGCCGCTACGAAAGTAAGGATTTCAAGATGATTGAAATACCTGCTCTGATTGGAGGACACTATTTTCACTATTTTGTGTATCGCAAAATCAGAAATACTTTTTTGATCTCGGAGGAAATTAAGTGTTGAAAATTAAATTAAGTGTTGTCTGATGCTCCGTACGGAAATAAATAAAATAAATGAATAGGAAGTGATTAGCTGGAATAAATTTCAATAGATGATAAAGATAATAAAATACAAGTGGTTTAGAGGTTTAAGATAAAGTTACAAATAAATAATGAGCTAATAAATAATGAAATGAACCGATAATATTCTTGGACAATAACCAATGAATTAATTGTGGCGTTAATCATTAGAGAATTGTTGTATTGAATCTTTCTTATCTGCTCTAACTGGATAAGAATGTCCTTTATTTGTAATTCATCTATTTCCACAGGTACATTTTTCTCCGGCGCGTGAAGGCCATGGTCTTAAACCTTTTCAGTCGACTTTTCGGCTTCTCACAGATCTCACCTGCGTGTGAGACGACAGGAATGTCTATAGGTTTGGTGTCGTTTGTTGTTGTGAGAGCAGAGGAGAGAGGACTCTGCTGGAGGAATGCAATCTTGCCCCGAGATGCGTCATCTGATAGTTTTCAACTCCTTAAAACATGAACTTAGCAAAAATAGATAGAACCCAAAACAGAGGAGGGGAAACGGGGAGCAGGAAAAAGGCATGGGGAGTGAATGAGTTGAACAAAAGGCCCTGTTTCGCAGCATCCGTTCTGCAGCGGTCTGTCCTCTGTGTCGACTCTCATGACTTCCAGGCGCGCCGGCGCAGGGCTGACGTGTTTACCGCCACATCAGCGAGCCTCGCACGGTCGCATATTTCTGCCGCTGCTCAACGTCTGAGAGCTAAATGGCCCGTTTGACGTCTGGGGGAGCTCGACGGCGGGGTCTGGCATCACGGCCGCTCGAATTCCTCTCGCGCTCTCGACGCTAAAAAGCAAAGCGGACAGATTCCTGCAGAAGTTCAGCGGCTAAAACGACACCGCATTGAGTATAGGAAAGGTGGCCGGGTCCGTTTAGGAGCCATTAACAAACGACGTAACCCATCTGAGCCGTTCCCTTGCCCTTCTTCGGCGCCACCATGTCTCTCTGATATGTAGGACGTCTGTGGAAACTTCCCATACATTAGTGGCGTCACGGACTGACACAAAAGAGCTTGTCGCCGCTGAGCTACGGCGTCTCGCTGCGACATCTGTAGAATGAGCATTTCAGGGATCTTGCAGTATGCTGAAGCATTTTTCCGCGAGGCATGAAGCTGCAGGAATGCGATGCATTGGAAACACGAAGTGTTCCTATTCCCCAGGGGGAATATCGCATTACGTTGCAGTCACGCAAGCAGGTTCATCAGATTCCCAATTGTCCAGATAAAACCAGGCGGGTACGAAGAGCCTGCTGTCTCCTGCCGAAGAACGAGCACCGAGAAGCGCACGCGGTCCCTCGCACGTCAGCGTGTGTGCGAGCACATCCACCCCTGCAACAGTGGCGTCCTGTGTGGCCGGGGTGCATCCTGCATCTGCACGGGACTCTTCCTCTGTGTCACCCGCTGAAATCGCGTGTGCAGTTTGCGGCCATGAAGCCCCTTCAACACCGTAGGAACGTTTTGCAGATCTGAGAACCCTTTTGAGGAATGTGGCTGTTTCTCCATGCGGTCCAGCAGCATGGGAACCAGGCCCCATGGACCTCAGTTCCACGAACCATCTTAGCTCCTACTTGAGGCAGGGTCTTTTTACAGTTCCGTAGTACTCATGTGACGCAGGTGATTGGTGGAACTCATGAGGCTCGCCCATTACCCGATTCTTCTTCTGGATTGTGGACCGCCATTTTTAAAAACTATAATGGTTCCTGGTCAGCTGTTGTTCTTGCAACAAAATGGACAGAACCGTCAAGAAATGGACTGACGAAGAGGTCTTCTGGCCTTTGGAACGTGAACATTTTGGCCAAAATAAGTGTGGAGTTAGCGAACTCCAGTCCCTTGCTTCCTGTGCGAATGCACAATGAAAGGTTTCTTTGGGAGGAGGGTAGTTCCTGGAACCAAATCCAAGCTATTTATTCAAATCGCTGCGTTGCACAAACATATCGACTCGGTGCAGCTCTGAGAACAGCAGGAGGGGGTGGCGGGGATGCATTTGCCAATGCGGGGAATCAGACGGTTTGTCCTGCCAGCTTTTATTTGCAAATTACTGTCGCCTTGATAACGTACTCCTTTTACAACAGAGTAATTGCATTGTAATTTGACAGTGTGTTGGCAAAGTGGCCAGTCCAGGTTGAGCACAGGCTCGACGAATAGCGTGAGCAGTGAGCGAGGCTTGTCGGGAGAGGACTTGACAGCTGTGCCGGCGCGACAAGCCGGAACCCCCCCCCCAACGGGATACGGCTAACAGGAACAACTGACTCATGCCCTGCCCTTCCTGAAAATGTCCCTAACAGCGGCGAGTGAAAGATGATCGAGGGATGTAAAGAGGAGAAAAGCGCCATGACGACTGGCCCACAGTGAAAGATTGATGGTGCCGGAAGGGGTGTGCATGTGATAGATTTTACAGTTGTCGCCGGCTCTTGCAAGCCCACCTGTCTCTTTCGACGCACCCGGTCAGAGATAGCCCAGCCAGGAGTTCCCGGACGAAGAGCTCCAACGTGCTTTTCTGCAGTTTTCCCTCAAACCCCCCTCTCTTCCACCCGCAGTTCAGCTGGGAAGAGGGATGACAGCTTCCTCTCCAAATCCACTCAAATTAGGCGAATGGCTTGATGGGATTTCCAAACAGGAAGTGGTAAACGCTGAGCTACGCGCCACAGCTTAACTCACCGGAGGCTTCAGGAACGACGCGACGAGTATTTTGGACCGTTAAAGTCATTCAGTCCATCCAGACAGTCTTGACTTTCACGCACATACTTGCCCCACCGATGCCCTCGCCCACCCCCAGCCTTCCCCAGCTGTCCGCTGTCACAGGGTGTGTCCTGGGCATGCTGGGCGCAATCAGAATGCCGTTTAGCATCTTTTGCATTTTAGGGCAGGGAAGCAAACTGAAACCCCGCGACAAAGAAATAACGTCAGCCCTTGGATCCGGCACTGATGGTTGAGGAGAATTTGTATTTCATTTCAAAATTGCAGGAGGTTTTGCTTCTCATATTTGAGATGAAATCATTCGAAACAGAAACAGAGAAACCCCCCTCAAAGTTTACATGTTCAAGTAATTCTGCTAATTCAGAGTCAGGAAATGAAACGGTGCTATGTTTCTCCCACAGCCTGGAAATTGTAGATCAGGTATGTCATTCAGGAGCTCCTCTGAGAGGGGATTTCCACCGTCTCGGGGAAATACAGATCGTTTCTCCAAAACATTACCGTATCCCTGTCTTCGGTTGTGGGTGTGCGTTTCTTACAGACCCATATATTTAAAAAAATTTTTTTTTTTTTTTTACCTGGAACTGAAAGCCTGTTGCGCTGCACTGTCCGTTCAAACTCGGGTCAAAACGAAACGTTGGACGTTAGCCTGCGGTTTACAGCACAGGTAACTTAGCTTCGCTCACTTTGAGAAAACACCCGCTGTTGACGTTTGCCAAAGCTGTGTTGACCCTTGAGTACACAGAGTTTGTTTAGGCAGCATTCATTCGCCCGTGTCGGGCTTTGTGGTTATTGGACACTGCAGTGATTTACTCTTGCCACTTGAGGTAAAAAGGATTATTAAAAAAAAAAAAAGGATGACTGGTCTGGAGGGTTTTAACTTTACTTTTTGTCAAAAACTCAACATGATATATATATATATATATATATCTAAGTGTCCATGGTGAGCCGGGATCACGGTTCTGTTGGCTCTCATTGGCCTGCTCGCCGTGGAAAAACCCGTGTTCGGAATCGAATATGTAGAATTTATCAGACAGTCTGTCTTATGAAACAGAAGGAGAGGAGTTTCAGACAATTCCTTGAAAATGAAACTCAGCTGGAATGGGGCAAAGCCTCTGGGAAGTGTAAACACTCAGTGATGTTTTTGTATTTCCCTGGGTCGTTTTTCATCCGTCATCACTTAACTGGAAATGACTGTAGTAGTTCAAGGACGACTATTTCAACTTATGATTCCCCAGTCAGCTGTTCCGCCCTCCCCCCCCCCCCCACCCCTCATCCCCGCTCCCTCTTTTTGCAGTTTGGCCAGGCTTTCCAATGTCTGCTTATTAATTACACTGACTAACCCAGCGCGGAGGAGCGCGCAGCGGTGGCCACAGTGCAGCCTCAGTTCCAACACGCAGATCCTCTCGAAGCGTGACCGGCGTTAACGGTTCCTCCGGGCTCACATTTTGGATTTCTCAGAGCTTCTACCTAGTAGTCTTTCAGAGTATCGGCTGTGCATGTGGCAGCAGTTGCGCAGACCTTTCTCCTTTGTTTGATATTTTTATTTATCTCCTCTCATCTTTGCCCGAGTCGTTGGAGAAAAGCAGTGTGACGCAGGATACCGATATTGTTTGTGCTGTCTTGTCTATTTTGTAGTTTTGCAGAGAAGGCCAGTTGCTACTCTGCCAAACTTGGTCATGAGGTCATTCCTGGACTTGCTTCAGCGGCGCTCATTAACAATAATCAAAATTAACCACATTGATTTCCAACTTAACGCGCCACAACGCTAGAATCCTTCCGATCGATCCCACAGCAAACTCCTAACATAACAAAGTCGATTACATGGCACTTACTAGGACACATTTGCGGCGAATCCCAGGCTATGAGGCCTGTCATTGGGTGGCATTAACGATCTGGCAGGCATTAAGTGAATTTGACAGCCTGTGGTCTCACAGTAACCCATGGCGGCAGTGGCTGCCTGATGCACCCGCTGCACTGACTGCAAGATTCACAGGCAGCGACGTTACGAAATCTTCAGAAGCATGCCGCTTGCTCATTGGCCCACTGACGCACATGACCTTAAACTCCTCGGGTGCTGTGGTTGAGCACCAAAAGGACCGCTAACAAATGTTCTTTGTCACAAAACTATTCGGTGTGTGCCGTAAAAGAAAGCCAATTTAACCCCAGACGCCGTGTTCAAACGTAAAGAGCTGGAGCTCGTGCCAACCACGTTGCTTTTAAAAGTTCCTCCCGTCTGCCATGAATTTGAACTTGTAAATATTTTAATAACTCTCCGCAGCACAGCTCGGGAACCTCCGGGGAGGTTCCTCCAGGGGAGTCGTCGGCGCGGGCAGAGTGGTATGACAGTGGCTGAGCTTATTGGATTCAGAGACCCCATTAAAAACACATCTCTCTTGCTCTGTCTGTCACAATTAGCAATTATCTGGTACAGACACAGACACACACTACTACTGTATCTTTGCAGCAGATAAATGATAACACATGACCCGCCGTGAGAAACAGTAGCTTTCTCTTATCAAGTCGGGGAGCCCAGGAGGGCTGCTTATCACGGGCTTCTGCTGATGGAGACTCACAACAAAAACAGTAGTAAGTAGTAAAAGAACATAAAGGCCCGGATTGAAGTCTCCGGTTTTAAACATGCATTGCAGACGCCCGGCTCATAAATTGGAGCGAAGAAAACTTTCGTGGAGTCTGTGGTACAAGCAAAGCCTGCTCATTGGGCAAGAGGCGGGTTCACCCAGGACCAATAATAGGGCTACTTGTAGACCGACAACCACCAACCCATGTGAATCGTGTGTTTGTTGAATTTTGAATTTTCATCCATCAAGTACTTCCTTCCTCCGGTTATCCATCCTGGGATCTATTTCTCCTCCACTGCTTTTTATTGAGTTTACTTTTTTTTTTTTTTATTTTTTTATTTGACTGCATTCGTTTCTGTCAGTCCCACCCACGCCTCCCACCCGCTCATTCACAGCTATTCCCGGCCGCTCCTCCATGCCATCAGCTGCATTTCAACTTTACGCCCACCTCGTCCACTCACCAGCTCTTCATCCATATTCAGGCCCTTGTTTGTGTGCGTGTGTGTGCGTGTGTGTGTGCGTGTGTGTGTGTGTGTGTGTGTATGCCCGCGTTACACTAGTTATATTTTTGAGCCGCCCCCTGTCTGGTTGTCTGCCCAGTGGTACGTAGATTCAGCTTTACAAGAAAGTAAAAGTCCTGTCATGCAATATTTCCCATATCATTGCAAGTCCTCTTTACAAACTGATTTGTGATGGTGATGTAATTATTACCCCTCATTTACAGAGGTTCTATGGCGCTCGTGTATTTATTTTAGTGTTTCATTACGAATCCTATCAGTGCCGGCATTTTGAATTTTAAATTGTGAGAAAATGTCATGAAATTAAAATAAGCCTATTCAATCTAAACCAGAGGTGTGGCTCTCTGGAACAGGTGTCCCTCCGATCGGATGTCGGCAGGTTGATGCCCAGCTTCCCCTGCCGCGTGCCCGAGTGCCCTCGGGCAAGGCACTGCACCCCCGAGTTGCTCCCAACGGGCCGTTCAGTGCCTCGCATGGCAGCACATCAATCCAGAGGAAAGCACTTTGAAACCGCGAGGTGTGAAAGCAGCACATAAGCGCAGACCGTTCACATCTACTTTTTAAGACGAATAAAACCTCTTGATTTAATCCATCGCTAACAAGGGCGGTCGTGATCTCCGAGGTATTTTTTAACCCCAACGCGTGCTGCGAATACACTCGGAAAGCAAAACCTGCAATTGCAGGAAGCACAGAAGAGAATCAATGACAGTAAGTCTTCCACCGGGCCAATATTTCTTCTTTCTCCTCCTCCTCCCCCCTGGGCCTCGCCGCTGCACTTGTCATCATTAAAGTGAAACAGCGGTCGCAATCAGGTGGTCGACAGCGAATGGGGGGGTGGGGGGGGCTTACCTCCGAACACAGTTTGAAAATGGCAGGGAGAGAGTATTTTCTGAGTCAGACAGAAGCAGGCGGTTGAAGCCCGTACACACACACAGAGCTGAGTGTTTTTTTTTTTTTTTGTTTTTTTTTAAAAGGAAACAGTATAACAGCATGCTGATAGAAGGTGAAAGCACATCTTTGTGTAGCTTTGTGTTGTCAGGATGGCGAACATGAAAGGGAGCGCAGGTCTGAGACATCTCAGAACATAGATCTGCTCCAGCTCAACCCTGAAAGCGTGGACGTGCTTGTTAAGGCCTGAAGTTTTGACATCTTCTTTATGGTGCCCTGGAGGTCCATCCGTGTGTTTGTGAGTATTTTTAGATATTCTGAAGAGCATCGTGATTGCTTGATTTTTGACAGGGATAATCGAATAAAGCCGCTCGCCATTCTGCCTGGTTTCTCATGGCCACGGCGTCGGCTCCTCGCCGTGTGGATCCGGAGGTGCTTATGTGCGCGTCTGGCTCTTGTGATCTTCTTTTATTTATTTATTTCCTCCTCTCTGCATCATTTTTCTGCTTCATATCAATCTTTTCATCTCTATCTCTCTCCAGCTCCTCCCACTCTTTCTTCCCCAGGTGACGCTCTTTCTGCTCCGCTTGAACAGCCACTGCGCTTCCCCGTTCGTCTTCTGTTTTTATGACCCCAGCATTTCTGTCTGCATTTGAGAATTTAATTCATTTAATTTTTTTTTTTTTTTTTATAGTCCGCCCCCACCCTAAAGCGAAGATAATTCTTCTGAAAAATTGATCATTCACTTTGTATGATTGAGTATTTGAGTACTTTAATGCACTTCTTAATAATACACAATTATCAAACAACAGAATTTTATAGCGCTTTTTTATTTATGGATGGAGTGACCGAGGACATGAAGTTAGTTGGTGTGAGAGAGAAGGATATGGAGAATAGGCTTAGTTCAGGCATGGGCAAAATACGGCCCGCGGCCCATATATGGCCCGCCGGATGTCCAGAAAGAGTCCCGAGTTCCTGGTCTGTATTGTTGGACGCCAGAGGGGAGGACTGAGGTTATTGACGGCTTTCAGGGATTTAATGACAGCGTGGAAACCATTATGATGCGCACTCAGGGAGAAGGAGTGACGTTGCGTCCATATTTTTAGGAGCTCCAGGTGGAGCTCCAGCCCACTCACCCTCCTGTGCGCAGCTCCAGTCCGGAGCTTTGTCAGGCCAGGGACAAAAGGAGAACACTGCAGAAACGGGGATCTCCTGTACCTCATCCGGATTGTTTCCACTCCGCTGCATTGCAGGGAAAACCTCCAGTATCTCCTGTCACCCCGCCTTCACTCTATCTTCGAGCCTATCTTAGAACCCTTTAGCTCCAGCCCCTCCTGCGACTCCCTGACGGCAAAAACACAAAGGCCGTCCTTTCAGCAGGGATTGAATCTGTCTGTTACCGCAGCACCGAGAGAACTGGAGGAACTCCAAGTGTAATCCGATTGCCGGCTGGTCACCGACTCTCCTTTCTCCCTTCACTCCTTACGGTGCCCCTCCATGCCTCCCTGACCCGGCTGACCCACATGACCTACACCTGCTATTTGACTCCCCCTAACTAGTAAATATGGTCTCAACTTATATAGTGCTTTCACACCCTGCAGTTTCAAAGCGCTTTACACTAAATAGCATTCACACACACGCACTCACACCAATGATGGTAGAGGTGCCATGCAAGGTGCTAACTGGACAACCAGGAGCACCCTCTTGAGGACTTCTGTAACAAAGTTGTCGGCTGCAGTTCTTATGCTCTGATGCAGAAGTCCCAAAAGTGCATGACATAGCGTCATTTTCTCTTCAGGCCTGGAAGCTTTCAGCTCTTCCCAGCTCTGACATTTTAGGAATTTGATTGATGTTGGAAGTCCTGATATCGAGTCTGGTGTAGAAGCAGCATCAGGGGGTCGCGAAGGTGCGGCAAGGCTTGATTTAATCGCTTCCCCTGGTGTCAGACAAGTGTGTTTTTTGCTGCGCGCCTCTCGTCAAAGGCTCCTCGTCTCTTGTCGTCTGATGTGTGTTTGAGAGACGGGTGACATCAGTCACTGCCTGTTCAGATTCCCTCCTGTCTCTCACGGAGACTTTGGGGTTTGTATGTGATTTCCCTGGGGCTCTAAACACATATATCCATATTTCATCATGGCATGGGTACATTATGAATCAATAACATGGCTATTTTGGATTTTATTGATTGATTATTGATTATCTATTTTGTTTTTTTAATTAACGGGAGTCTGTTTCTTTTCTCTTTCATGTTGCTGCTGCTGCTGCTCTTCCCGATGACTTCAATAAAGGTAAATGATGATTTTTTGTTTTCCTCTCTCCTACAAATGGTGTGTGTGTGCGTGTGCGTGTGTGTGTGTGTGTGTGTGTGTGCTCAAACACAGACTCAGAGAGAGGCATGTTCACA
>CAAKHD010005973.1:20042-34155 GCA_901007705.1 Fistularia tabacaria
GAGACGCACCGCGTTCGCGGCAGCCGGTGAAGAGAGTTTAAACAGGGGGGGGATGTTTTTGCATTGGGGGGCCTGCCTCCCCCCCCCCCCGCCCGCCGCAGCAGAAACGCCCCCCCCCCCCCCCCCCCCCCCCCCCCCGGACGGCGGGACGCCTTTCTGTCGTCCGATGGCGTAAAACACTGCCTCCAGTCTGCACGCTTGTCCTGTTCTTCAGCCGGCTTCTCCATAAGCATGTCGTTTCACACGCCAAGTGTTTCTCCTTGTTACTCGCATGCAAGTCCTGCTCGTGCAGCGGGGGGGCTCTACACGTGCGTGTGTGTGTGTGTGTGTGTGTGTGTGTGTGTGTGTGTGTCTTTCTGCCTGTACTGGAAATTGTCTGCTCAGGGGGGTTGTAGATCATGGAGACAGGTGTGTGTGTGTGTTTGTGTGTGTGTGTGTGTGTGTGTTGTTTTTTCACAAGGAACAGGTGTGTGTGTGTGTGTGTGAGAGAAACCCTGTGTGTGCGTGTGTGTGTGTGTGTGTGTGTGTGCATTGAGGGGAGCAGGTGTGTGTGTGTGATGAGGTCACTGGGCCAGATAATGGTCGCATATGGACAGTGTGAGCAAATAGGAGGGAAACACACACACACACACACACACACACACACACACACACACACACACACACAGGTGGCCACCAACCAGACAAGAGCAGTGTTCTGTGATAGGAGGGGAGGACCATGTTGATCTTCAGAATTCTCCATGCAGATATCAAGATGAGCAGGTGTGACTTTTCCATCGTATCTCGATGTCGCAGTCGCAGCATCCCGTGATTTCAGGGAAATGAAGGAGAAAAAAAAAAAAGAAATTAGCGAGGAATCGGAGAAATGTACCGCAGTTACACAGGGTTGTCAAATCATAAAGAGATTCATTATTGTTATCATTATGATCAATATTCTTATCTTGTCTCACTTATAAAGAGGGAAAGTAATCTATAAATACATCTATTATTATTTTGCTATCACTGTCATTATAACTCTATCAATAACTATCAAATACTCTCCAAAAGTGATTTATAGTTAATATAAAAGTATTTTGGATCCCAACTCACTTGTACAACTCTTGAAAGTAAGCTGCAAATACATTTATTATCATTATTGTTATTTTGTATCCCATCTCATTTTTATAGTGCTTTGATGGAAATTAAGCTATAAATACATCAATTATTTTTATTGTTGTTGTTGTTATAAATCTATATAAAGGATAGATTAATAAATAAATACTGCCATGAATGGAATAGATATTTTTATTATTATGTCGATCAGGGGTGTCAAACTTAAATCCACCGTGGGCCAAAATTCAAAACCGGGACAAAGTCGCAGGCCAACATTGATATTTATAAAAAAAATCTTCCTCCAGATAAAACAATGAACCTTTTTCATGTGGACACAAACTGGTCTGGTTTACACACTGAATGTGGAACAAGCAAAGCTGAGTACTGGACAAGATATAACTTCATATTGGACACGTGCACAATGGAAATTCAAATTAAAAAAACACATCAATGGTATTCATTTCTTTAAAAAAATGAAATAAAAATAGGTATACGATTTTTATTTCATTTTCAAAAATCGTAAAACTAATTTTAATTGTCCGTTTTTTTTCTCCATTTTTGGTTGGAGCCACATCGGCTCCACACACAAGACAAACAGGTGTGTCTTTTCCATATGTGAACAGCAGAGCATTCTGGGACTTGTAGTAGCCACAACAAATGACTATCAGAGCTAGCCCGCTGCTATGCTAGCTTCCAGCGCATGGACCGCTAACACTACAAATCGCAGAATAATCTGCTGGTGTTTTGGAGCCATAAACTCTCTCTCCTCTGTTGACAGTCGTCATAGCGACCTCATGCTAATGCTAGCACGGTGCTAACCCTCCTAAAAATGGCCAAAAGAAAGGCAGAAAACCGTTCTTTTATTTCTACATTTACTATTAGCCTGTGGAAAGAGGTTACTGTTGAAATTGTATTCAGAAGGCTGCAAATAAAAATAGGCAGACGACTTGTATTTGATTTATATTTAACATATGAATGCCATTGATGTGTTTTTTAATTTGAGTTTCCATTTTGCACGTGTGCAATATGAAGTTCTATATTGTCTCGTATGAAGCTTTGCTTGTTCCACGTTCAGCGTTGAAGCCAAACCTGTTTGTGTCCACATGAGAAGGTTCATTGTTTTATCTGGCGGAAGATTTTTTTTTTTTCAATAAATATCAACGTTGGCGCGTGACTTTGTCCCAGTTTTGGCCCACCTTGGATCTGAGCTTGACACCCCTGATATAGAGGATCAATTCATAAATGAATAATCTCACAAAGTGATTTTTATTATGATTATGTTTCTTTTTATTTTAAAGAAGGGAAAAATAAATAAATACGTGAACACAGACAGTTATGAATATCAGCCAAAAAGACAAGAGAGTGAAATGTTTCGATGTCTCATCGCATTTATTATAATGACAAGACAAGAAAACCGCAGAACAGCAAAGTTGTTTAACACGACGACATATTTATCAGGCAACGGCAGCGTCTTCCTCCATCACGAGCACTCCATCGGCACAGCCGGCAAATCTGAGAGTTCGGCGGGAGAAGAAGGCTGAGGAGAGAGAAGGAGCGAGGGATTGGAGGAGGGCTTTAGACGGGGCATTGATGGACGGAGCGGGGCGGCTGAAAATGAACTTGTCCGGCGCGGCGGCGCCGACGCAGCGAGTGACAGCCGGATAGATTAGAGACAGAAGGAGGGACGGGGTGAACATGGAGACGAGATGGAGCGAGGAGATACTTAATAAGTCTGGATGGGACCGAGAGGAGGAGGGACGGAGATCAATAGTGGACCTCAGGACCACGCCGGTGACAAACTGGTGAGAGATGTGATGAAGAGGAGGAAGAGGGGGGGGAGCGCTAATGGGCCGGGAGGCCGAGCGGATGACGTCCGCTTCAACCTTCCTGGCAGATGAGGAGAGGGACGGAGCTGAGAAGATAGAGGAGAAGAAACGGTCGCTGGGAGAGGGATGAGGAACCCTGGAGGAAAGGAGGTCATCTTCTCAAGGAGGTGGCGCTGCAGCAAGGTCTGCAGATGACCGGGCAAACACGGCCGTGCTGCTACCCGGTTGGACCGGTCAGTTAGCGTGATAGCGTCTCTCTCCAGATGGTATCGTACCTCCAGCTCCAGGAGGTCCACCCATCCACATCCGCCACTGTCCTTCAACGCAACGTCGAGGCTGACGGTTCATCGGATGGAGGAGCGAGGAGCTGCCGTTGGACGAGGAGGTCCACAGGTCCGTCCTCGGCTCTGGAGGTGTGAACTTGCCGAAGAAGTGGAGACCATCTAGTTGTGGTCCTTCACGTCACTGGTTGGGAAGCACCACCTTCTCTTTGGAGCTGTGAGGATGAGCTGAAGACATGTCCTCTGCTGGCCTCCTGTCGCAAAATGGAGGTGCTCCTCAGAACATAAGTTGGTCCTTCACGCCCATTTGGCTTCATCTCCTCCGGCCTGTGATGTCATTTCCTCCCGGAGACGTGAAGCTGACAGAGAAACGGTTTCTCCGCTCAACTTCTGGCTCCCCCTCCGTGAGGGATCTCCGGCAGCGTTTTACGTCATGGTCACCGCGGCGACATCTTCCTGTGGTCCTGCATCTGCTCACCTCAGGGCCGCTGGTTGATGAGACCCGATGCTCTGCTGGGGGTTTGGAA
Source organism: Fistularia tabacaria (assembly GCA_901007705.1). Classification (NCBI taxonomy): domain Eukaryota; kingdom Metazoa; phylum Chordata; class Actinopteri; order Syngnathiformes; family Fistulariidae; genus Fistularia; species Fistularia tabacaria. Next base: position 23,769 of record CAAKHD010005973.1, read on the forward strand.
GGGAGGAAGGGATGCTCCTTCAGAACGTGAGCTCCAGCCCCTTTCTCACCGGAGGGAAGTTCTTAGCTCCTGCTCTTAGCTCCTGCTCCATGGCAGGGTCTTTTCCCAGCTGGAGGACATGAGATGTAGGTGCTGGTGGGACTCATAAGCCTCGTCCATTGGCAGACACTTCTTGCAGAGCGTCACTTCTGAAGTCTGTCGGGACCAAGCTCTTCTGGCTTGCTACAACTCAGAGGGTCTCCGAGGCTCACAGAAGAACAGGGTTCTAGCAGTGCAGGGAGAAGGTAGAAACACCTCAACCATCTGATAGCTCATGCAGTTCCCAGACCTTCTTCGGGATTTGGACTGTATCTTCATGCTTTCAGGCAGCTCAGGAACCAGGGACCATGAACCTGGACTCCGAGAACTGTTTCAGGTCGCCGCTCAGATGTTTTCTTCCTGGTTTGAGCCAGCGAGGAAAACAAAGCAACCAAGAGGTCCAAGCTCTTCTGGCCTGCTAAGCCTCAGGGTGGTTTCCAGGGCTCGCAGAGGAACATCTACGTTTTGGACAGAATGGTCTTCAACCATCTGATAGTCAGTGGCTCTTACTCCATGAACGCCGTGGCGTCTTCTTCTTCTTGGTCGGTTTGTTTTGGAGCGTAGCGCTGAAGGTGCGCGTGCAGATGTTAGCATCACACCGGTCTCTACCGCGGTCCCTCACTGCTTGAGCGAAAGCTAGGCTGAAGAAGTTCCTTTGGAGGCTGCTTCCTGGAGAAATCTTTTTACTGAGACGTAAAACTTAGTAATTTGCCTGAATTTGAAAACCCTCATAGTCGGGGAACATTTATTATTTCTGGGGTCGGCTTGTTCCGGAGCGGCGGCCGCGGACCTTCTCTGCGCGGGGAAAGTCGTGACCACACAAGAATTTTTGTAATTCCTCGGACCGGCTGGTCTGTGAAGGACGTCTGAAAAGAAGCGCCCGGGTCTTCAAATGAAGCCGGCGTCCATCAGCAGTCCTGGAGGAGGACTTTGGAGCAAAGCTGTGGAACGAGCGGGACGGCGGCACCGGGCTGGATCCACGCCCGGATCCTGACACGTGTATTGATTGTCTCATGGTCCAAAAACATCAGCGGCACTCATACTATTAGTGAATTCCATATTTGCGACGGCTCAGTGGTTTGATGGATGACTCATTGGTTCAAGTCCTGTCTCTGGTGAAGAGCATCAGCTCTACATTTTCTGCGATACTTCCAAGAAACGTCCAGCTCCAATTCCTTTCCAGGAAGTAGAAACTCCTCCTCCAGGGGAACCTTTATATCTTCAAGACCAGGGTGGGGACCGGCGTGAGGTGAAGCCATGGACTATCAGATGCTTGAAGGGTTTTTATCTTCTCCCTGCACTGTGAGGAGCCCCGTTAGCCGTTCGCTAACTCCAGACTCATTCTGGCCAAAATGTAAATGTTCCTCTGCGAGCCCTCTGACCTTGGGCCTCTTTGAGACTCAATTCCTCGCTTCTTCTGTCCAATTGTGCCAGGAAAACATCTGACGGATGACCAGCATTGCTTTTAAAAATGGTGCCCTGCAGTCCACAAGAAGTGCCCGGCGATGGCCGTGGCAAGTTCCACCGATCACCTCAGAGTTCCTCTGGAAATAGTCGCTTCCTCAGAGTGAAGCTAGGATCGGGAGGCAGCTGAGGTCCAGGTTCCCCGGTTCCTCTGCTGTCCCACTGCCTGATAAGGCCTATTTCCTGAAAAGATTCTTGTCACGACAAAAAGTAGTGCCAAAGGTCCTCCTGGATGAGGCCAGGGTGACCTTCAGGAGGGCTCCGTGTGGCGAAAGTGGATTTCTTCTATTAGATTTGTTTTTGATCGCACGCCAACTCCTTTTCCAATCACTTTGTTGTTGTTTTTTTTCAATATCCGGCCGATCGTTTGACTGACAGACGGACGGATTAGGAGGACGGGCATTATTGCGGTATTCCTGCTCTAATCCCTGCATTCTCGCCGCACACACACACTCTCAGCGGGAGGCAGGCGCTGTGAGATAAACTCATCGCGCCGCCTCACGACACGCTGAAAATGCAAGTGTGTGTGTGTGTGTGTGTGTGTGTGAGATGATGATGTGCAAAAGCAAGGAAGAAGCTATTACCCAGGCAGAATGTATGTGTGTGTGCACTTTTACGGTGTTACAAAGTTCAAAGAATGAAAGGAATTCAGGCGCTCACGATGGGCCTCTGTGGAAACTTCTCCCGGGCCTCGGTGCCACGCTGGAGAAGCGGTTAGAGCTTCCACCTCCCCGCCGGAAAGTCCCCCTGGTTGGATTCCCATAGGGAGGCCTTTGCGCGTGGAGCCTCCATGTTCTCCACGTGTCTGCGTGGGATTCTTCAGGGTTCTCCGGGTTCCTCCCACAGTCCAAACACGAGCAGGAGCTTCAGCAGAGACCCAAGATTGTCCAGGCGTATCAATGAGATAGTGAATGTCGTATGTCTGTATGAAGTATAAGAGGGTCAAGACTTGTATGTCTCTATGTGACCTATGAGAAGGTCAGTACTTGTATGTCTCTATATGATGCATGAGAGGGTCAGTACTTGTATGTCTCTGAATGACTAATGAGGGTCAATACTTGTATGTCTCTATATGACCTATGAGAGGGTCAGTACTTGTATGTCTCTGAATGACTAATGAGGGTCAATACTTGTATGTCTCTATATGACCTATGAGAGGATCAGTACTTGTATGTCTCTGAATGACCTATGAGGGTCACTACTTGTATGTCTCTATATGATGCATGGGAGGGTGAATGGTTGAGTGTCTCTCAATGACTTGCAAATGAGAGAGTGAGAGTTCTATGTCTGCCTGGACTCCCACAGCGGGGCCTTTCTGTGTGGAGCCTCCATGATCTCCCCGTGTCTGCGTGGGGTTCCTCAGGGTTCCTCCCGCAGTCCAAACACATGCAGGAGCTTCAGTGAAGACCCTACGTTGTCCAGACGTGCATGAGAGGGTGAATGGTTGGGGTTCCTCAGGGTTCCTCTCTACTTTCCCCGGGTGTCTAATCTCCCACGGGACGGACTTCTTTTGTTTTTCTTCCCCTCCTTCCGAGTCCTTGCTCAGATGTGGTGGCGGGGGGGCTGAGAGGATAGAAGTCTTTTAATCTGGCTGAGCGTGCAGCACGAATAATCCGCCGCCTTTCACTTTTTTTTTTTTTTTTTTCTTTACCCACTTAGTTTCCGTGCCTGCGTTTTGTCTGAGTGTTAAAACTATGTAATCTCATTGAGATGATGGTAATTCTATTTTATGTCTCCGAACCCCTTTGCTTCCCCTGAACCGCGTTCTGCTCCCCGCGCTAACACAACCACAGCAAACGCGCCATTTTCAAAGTCTAATCCCTCGAAGCATCCCTGGTCCCGTCGCCGCGTTGGAAGCCGGCTGGTTGACGGCGTTCGTCGCGCGACGTGAACGCGGCTCCCGTTGGATTGGCTCCCCGGATGGAAGCTTGCTCCTCATTGGTGGAGTGTTTTTATCACTAGCGGACAGGCTAACGGTTTACACCCCCCTGGGGAGCTGCAACGAAAACCACCGAACTGCTATGTACAAATATATGCGGGGGTTAGATCTTCCACCTCTCAGCCAGAAGGTCCCCGGTTGGATTCCTGTGTGGAGTCTCCACGCGTCTGCGCGGGGTTCCTCGGGGTCCCGCAGTCCAAACACAAGCCGGAGGTCCATAATCCACACATTTGGACGAGTGAGTGAATGGTTGGATGTCTCTACCTGAGTTGGGTGTGAGAGGGTGAATGGATGCAGGTTTCCATGCGGCGATCAGGAGGGCGAATGGTCGCGAGTGCCGAAATGAGGTGCGAAAGGCTGAATGTTTGTCTCTCCACGACATGTGGAGGACAGGGTTGATAGTTTCATCTCTCCATCCGCCCCCCGAATGAGCGGGTGAACGGTGGCGTCGGTTGCGCGTCCCTCTGTGACAGCGTGGACGAGAGGCCGAATGGTTGCATGGCTCTTTGCGTGAACTCCTCCTCTCGCTCAACCACAGCTGGAAAAAGCTGCCACCTCTGCCTGCCGGACTGCGGGATAATGTGTGTGTGGATAATGGATGAACGGATGAATGTTGAAGTGCGGCTTCAGCTTGTTTCCATTCATGTGTTCTTCAAGCCTCCCTCACCGGTTCTTCTCTCCTTCCTCCCCTCTGCTCTCCAGGCTCCGACTACTCCCCCCCTCCCCCGCTGTCTCGACCTCCCCCGCCCGGCCTGACCAACGAGCACGGCGGCGGCGGCGGCGGCGGCGGGAGCCATGGAGACCTCGTCGGGAGCGGGGTCAACCACGGGGTCGGCGTGGTGGGCCTGGCCCCGGAGCACATCCCCACGCCGGGGGCGGCCCTGAGCTGGCAGGCGGCCATCGACGCGGCGCGGCAGGCGAAGATGATGGGGAACGCCGCGGCGGGCGGAGGGGCGGGGCTCGGGCCGGGAGGAGGCGGGCCCATCTCCACGGCCAGCTCCACGCAACGGAAGAGACAGCACTACAGCTCCAAACCCAAGAAGCAGACCACCACCACGGCCACCAGGCCGCCGCGGGCGCTGCTCTGCCTCACGCTCAAGAACCCCATCCGACGGGCCTGCATCAGCATCGTGGAGTGGAAGTATCCTTTGACCTCCCCGCTGCTTTCAGCCGTGGCTCCCGGAGACCTCCAACCCGCGGGGTTGCGGTTGTTAGCATCCGCGGCTAACGGCCGTCCTCGGACGCGGATTGGCTTCCGGTGAAACGAAGTGTGGATGAGAGGGTGAATGGTTGCGTGTCTTCGGCTAGGCTTCGGAGAAACTCGATGAGCGAATGAGTGAATGTTTCCAGCCGGCACGAGCCTCGGTGAGAGTCAGACCGCCGTTAGCTGCGGCGCCGCAGCGGTCGGAGAGTCGGTCGAAGCGGCCGAGAGGGTTCTGCTGCGGAAAGGGGTTGCCATGGCGACCGGTTAGTTTGAGCTAAGCGGGGATACGGAGGAGACACCTGTTGAATGCGGACGGAGATGCGGATGGTCGCTGCGACGCGGGAAGAAGAAAGGAGCAGCTTTGTGTTCGCATCCTTCAGGTTCTCCTCCAGTCTGTGGGATTCATCCCTTCATCCGTTCATCCCTTCATCCCTTCATCCGTTCAGCTTGAATGTGACACCATGAGTGATGGTGTTTGTGCTCTCCAACAACGACGCCCACTAGCTTATTTGTTTTTAAAATCCAGCTTGTGTGTGTGTGTGTGTGTGTGTGTGTGTGTGTGTGTGTGTGTGTGTGTGTGTGTGTGTGTGTGTGAGACGTCACCACCCCCCCGACCCCTTTCTCCGTGCACGTTGTCCGTGATATCTCATCATCCTAAAAGGGATCCTCGTGATTTACCTCCCACCGTTCGCCGGCTCCTCCTGAAGGTCACGCCGTCGCCATGGTTACGTAATGTTTGGTACCTCTTCGGGCGGAGGAGCCGAGAAACATGGCGAGAACGTCACCATCTCAGCGGAGGACGCGGTCCGACGTGCTCCCTCCCTTATCTTCTCCACCTCCCTGTAACCGTCCGGTCTTCCTCCACCCATTCCTCCCAGCTGGATTCATCTTCATCTCCGAGGTCCTCCCACGCTCCATCTCCACGTCCCTCCCCCTATCCATCATCTCCTCTCTCCCACTGTCGGTCCAGAAGATGTCTTTGTTCCTCCCCCCAACCCCCGTTTGGACTGTTCCACCTGCAGAACATAATGAGCAGGTTCCCCCCTGGGGCTGGGATGGAGACGGAGATAGAGGTCAGTGTCAAAGTGATCTATACGAGAAGGTCCACGTGAGCATTGATTCGGTGGGAGGGGTGGAGGAGGAGGAGGAGGAGGAGGAGGACCTGGGCGAATGAGAGGCGTTGGAGGAGCAGGGTGGACGTGGGTGAAGACCTGGGAGATGGAGAAGAAGAAGACTGGTGGAGGGACCTTATTGGGGGAAGGATCAGAAAGGTGGAGAAGAGAGGGGACATCCTGGAGGTGGAGTTCAGGGTCGGAGGTCGTGATGAGAGGATGATGTTCTGCATGAAGCCTGATCTTCTGTCTGGAAACCTTGATCTCCAACTCGAAAGTGCTATCCACGGACCTTCACGAATGGAACCTTTCCCAGCTTCTCATTCACGATTTCTTGCTGCATTTTGGGGCAAATTAGTTGATTCTCAGGTTATTTCCTGCCTGGTTCTGAAGGTCCTGGTCACTGAACATCTCCTTGTGGCCCTGAGGGGGTGAAGGTCCTCCTCTTTGGAAACCCTGGATTGCAGGAACTCCACAAGGGTCATCTTATATCACGATTCTGATTCTTGAGGTGAATGCGATCAGACTTTGGTTCTCTGCTTCCAGGGGCTTGAACAAACCCCTGGAAGTGGAGCTACTTCAGTGGACGGTCTTCTCCACGTGTGGACATCTCATTTCTGTCCAAAACGGGACATTTTAGTAGCCCTTTTCCTTCATGGCTGCGACCACGACGTCATGGTATGTTAGCCATTCTGAGAGCTCCACGTGGGTCCTCGTGCCATGTCTGGACCACCTGGAACCTGGCTGTGAAGACCCCCGAAGACCTGCAATGTCCTTGCAGTCTCTTGAGTGGAGAAATCTCTCCTGAGCTTCTCCAAGCACCTCATCAAAAAGTCAGAGGAGCTTGTGGAGGAAGGCGTGCGGGCCGGAGCCGAAGAACCAAATCCCGAGCATGGGATGGCAAGTCATGACGGCGTCAAGGGTGACGTTTACATCTCCACCGTCTCCACCATCTCCGGCTCCGAGCGTCCAAGGGGGAGCGCGTTTGTCTCCGGAGAGCGCGGCTATATGGAAATCTGCTTCTCTGCCTTCTCTGTTACCATGACGACGACGGCTGCTGCTCTCAACAGGTCGACGGGCCCGTCTGAGCTCCAACGTACGCAGGCAAACGTACGGCCGCTTCCAGCACTGCGGATTGAAGGGCCGTCACGTGCCGTGTAATCAGAGTATTTACGCCACAGCCGCGCCTCGCAAGGTCACCGGTAAGGAGCGGCGGGCGCGAATCCGCATCGGAGCGCCGAGTCACACCCGGGTGGATATTTCTGGAGAAAGGTGTCATCTGAGGGAAAAGGTGCAAGTTGGTCCCCTGACAGGAAGGTCCACGGTCCACGTGACGGCTCGCAGAGTTTCCACAGCGAGATGCACGTGAGCCCCTTCTGAAGGAACTCCTGGTGCGATGTTTGCTGAGATGATGGTCGGGGGTGTTAGCGTTAGCTGCTATCTGACAGAAAAGATCCAGGAAGTGTCCGGCTTGAGTTCCGTTCCAGGAAGTAGCCTCCTCCGGGGGAAGCTTTGAGTTTCGCGTTCCCGCGGGCAGTGAGGGACCACGGGAGGGATCTGGTAGCTGCAACGTACACCTGAAACTCCAACCTCAGAGAGGAACCACCAAAGAAGAAGAAGAAGGAGAAGAAGAGGGAGATGACTCGGACACGGTGGAGGTGAAGCCATGAACTATCCGATGGTTGACGGGTTTTTATCTTCTCCCCGAACTGTGAGGAACCCTGTTAGCCGTTAGCTATCTCCAGACTCATTCTGGAGGTAGCGGTGTGATGCTAACATCTGCCCAGGCACCTTCAGCGCCACGAGACTGTGAAGGTTTTCAGGCGAATATCTAAGTTTCATGTCTCAGCCAAAGATTTCTCCAGGAAGAAGCCTCCAAAGAAACTTCTTTAGCCTCGCTTTCACACAAGCAGTGAGGGAACACGGTAGGGAGCGTTGTGATGCTAACATCTGCACATCAGTGCCACACTCCTAAACAAACCACCCAAGAAGAAGAAGACACCACAGCGTTCATGGATTAAGAACCACGGACTATCCCATGGTTGAAGACCATTCTGGCCAAAATGTAGATGTTCCTCTGCGAAGCCTTGGAAACCCCTCTGAGGCGTAGCAGGCCAGAAGAGCTTGGACCTTTTGGTTGCTCTGTTCCTCGCTGGCTCTGTCCAGGAAGAAAACATCTGACCGGTGACCAGGATAACTTGGATCCTGGGAACCAGGAAAAATGGCGTTCCGCTCAAAGGAATCTTCTCATGGACGTTGCCTATGAGCTCCGACAATCACCAAGTATCTTCATCATAAACCTTTCCGTGGAACCGTCCTGAAACTGTTCTCGCAGCCGAGGTTCGTGGTCTCTGGTTGCTGTCCGAGAGCGTGAAGATACGGTCCACATCCCGAACAAGTTCTTGGAACTGCAAAAAGTTCTTGCGGCGTGAAGGCGCTCCAGCTCCGCTCTCAGGCTACATCTGCTCCGCAGGTGTTTGCCCCAGTGAGGTCGGACGAGATGGATCCCATCGTGATTCCCAACCTTCCCTGACGCACGAGGCGACTATGACGCTGTTTCACAACAGGAAGTGAACACGGAGGCTGCTGACGTACAAACGTACCTCCAGAGACCACCTTCTTTTTTTTTCTTTTTTTTTTTTTTTCCCCCAAGCATACCTCTGTCCTCGCAGAGCCGGACATCCTTCTCATCTAGTCAGTATTCAACAGCTTCCCCCGAAAGAAGAAAAATATCACCTCTGCCGGTGTTACTCCAGACTCGCTTTTGTACCCCCCAAAAAATCAGATAGAGAAAAAAGTGTTTTAAAAAATCCAGCGTTTTCCCTGTAGTGCAATTATAGCCTTCAACAATGTGAGCTCTGCCCCCGTGTTAATCTGCCGTAGGCCGGAATTTAGTTAAAATGATGAATGCTCTGTAATGTTGAAATGAAAAATGCCTCCAGCAGGTTTTTTCGCTGTCTCCCCCTTAATTCACAGCTGTCAGGCTGGGTCCCCACAATTAGCTTTATGAAAACATCCAAAACCAATATTTTCCATTAATCTGCTGGAGTGAGACGTCCGATGTCGTTACGCCGATAAGTCCGTTTTATTAATGGACTCCATTCCTTATTCAAACTTCCCGATTTCTCTCCCAAGAGCCGACCTCACGGAGGCGGCAGACGGTGGATTTATGATGGTGTTGACAGAAGCTGACCTCCGAGGGTTTGGTGAATTATGGGTCAGGGACCCGGAGTGAGTCATGGGCCCGCTCCCTTTCTCCGGACGTCTGCTGTGTTTTCCGTTGCGCCTTCGGTGCGAGGCTGAGCGATGGAGCCGGATTGCGTTTTTTGGTCCCGCGCCGAACCAGCCGGGTCATTTTTGCCGCTGCTGATGTTTTTAAAGGGTCAGTCGAAAAATAAACAAGATAGCATGGCTACGTCTGAAGCTAAATCGTTTCCTCGGAGGGCGGGCGGGGGGGTCCCTTTAAGACGAGAGTTCGCTCGGGCAATTTTTCCCAGGCTGGTTATTTATCATCATTTCTAAGCTCCTCGGCTAGCGACCGCTGCCCGGGAAAGCACAGATGAAATGTTTGCTACGTCGCCCCAGAGACCGAGCATACCGGTACATGCATCTCGCTAACTTTGCAGATTACCGTCCATCTGTAACGCACTTTCCGATTGCGCTCGGCGTCGGCTCTGTGGGCCGAGTGACCGCGCAAACAAGGGAGTCGACAGTTACACCTTGTCCTGACGTGGAGGTAAAACAGCAACATCGTTAGCAATGTTGCGCTAGCTCAGCTGGGAGAGCGGGCGCCTCTCCGATTGGACGCCTCTCCGCGTGCTGAGCTGTCCTTCGGCAACATGCAGCACCTCCTGGATCGGACCTGGGCATTTGACGGCCCCGGGGGCCACGCGTGGCCCTTTGGGCATCCCCGTCTGGCACATGGATGACAAATATATGTAATTCTGTTCATCTTGGACGAGTACGTCGCTTTTCTACCATCGTTGGTTTCCGCCCTCCGACGCCGTTCAGGGGATCTCATTCGGCGCGGTGAAAATGAATTTCCCACCCCTGTCCGAGATGTTCTGGTCAGCGCCTCGCGCAGCCGCTCTGCCAGAACCCGCGAGGCGTTTGACCTCGGAGACCGTTTTCTTTTTGGCGTCTGCTCAGACCGACCCGGCGGATCCCGTCCGAGGTTCCGGCGCGTGAACGGGTCGGATCGGCGGCCGCCGCGAAGGAAGTGCAGGAGGGGAGGAGAAAGGGAGGACAAGTGAGAGGAAAGAGGAGAGGGAAGGTAACGGCGGTGGCGGCTGGTAATTGTGTTGACGAAAACCAGACCTCCTCTATCTCTCCTTCACATTTTCTCTTCCCCACCGTTCTCTCTCGCTCTCTCTCTCTCTCTGAGGCCAAAAATAATGAGGTCGCTCCCCTCTCAAGGACCTTTCCAAATAAAACCCCCTGTGTGTGTGTGTGTGTGTGTGTGTGTGTGTGTGTGTGTGTGTGTGTGTGTGTGTGTGTGTGTGTGTGTGGGTGTGCCCATCTGTGTGTACCTCTCCATTTCTCTCTGCTTGTTTTCGCGGTTTCTTTAGCGCTCTCGCGCGCGCTCTATGT
>CAAKHD010005974.1:2576-12576 GCA_901007705.1 Fistularia tabacaria
GGTAAGTTGACCTATTTGATCTTAGTTAGTGGGGGGTAGTTGGGAGTGGGGGGGAGGGGGGGGGGGGGGGGGGGGGGGGGGGGGGGGGGGGGGCTCCAGACGAGGCCGGTTAATCCACCCCGAATTAGAACGATCCCAGATTATTCCCGGAGGTCACACAGGCTCCGAGCTGTTCCTCACACACGCTCAGCACATTCACATACCTCTAATCCATTTTTTTTTTTTTTTAACATTTTTTATTTTCTCATTTTTCAGCTGATACGATCTGAAATCCACTTAATGAGTTGCAGCCTGAGAGGCTACTCTGGATTTATTGGATTTATTTACACCTGATGAATGTGAGCGGTGCTCGGTCGCCGCAGAAAACACAGGAAATAGATGATTATCTCTTTAAATTAAAGATTAAATTATGAAGCTATTACTTCTGAGATACTGAACACAGAGTGGCAGGTCATGATACAATTTATTATTATCATAAATTCTATTAATATCACTATCATGATTTCTATTATTATTGATTTTTATGAATACATTTTTGATATTATTATTTATTTTAGAACTCTAACAGATCAATGGTGACTGTTATTTTTTATGTGCCTTATTGCAATTAATTTCTGACAAATGAACTAAAACTTATTTGTAATTGGATGTAAATATTGAATATTTTCATATAATTTGTTAACATTAAATTCATATTCAAAATTACATACCAACCACCACATATGCAGTTTAGTAATGGTTGAGTTGGAATAATATAGTACTCTAAAATACTGATTAAAAAAATACAGTATTATCAACAACCTTAATAACAAAATATTTTTGGACAATAATGATATAATGATAATAATAAATAAATAACAATATTGATAATAATATAATAATAATAGTAATAGTCTGTTATCAGATTATGCAGCTACAGTGTGGGGCTGTGAGGTCAAAGGTCACGGCAAAGCTTCAGTGGGGCTAACAAGCCGAATGAGGACCTCGCTGGGCTTTGGGGGTCGAAGGTCGCCTCCTTAACAAGCCGTCGAAGTCTTTGAGTGCGGATCGGCGTGTCTCCCCCAAGAGGAGTTGGGTTGAAATCTCTTCCAGTCACGGAGGTTCATCCGCTCTGAATCCTCATTCGCTCATTTCTCCGGGGCTTTCAGACTCTTTTCTTTTTTTTTCTCCACATTTTTGTCGTCATGGTTACACGATTCACACTTATCCCAATCGAGATGCGCTGAGGTGCTGCCGTCTCCCTGAGCTTCAGGTGAAACACTCGACTGAAATACACACTTTACTGGGTATCTTCGGACTTTTCTGGATCATCGTTGCCGAAACTTGTAACCATGGTAACGTGACATGTTGCCAATCAATAATCGAGAGCTGTTTATGAAACCGTCAAAGCTGACGGTTCGGTTCTGACGCCACCAAGTAATAACCTGACGTGTCTCTGATTTATCTTATATCAATACGTCCAACTTCATTCAACTTTTAAATCCAGTTTAGCCCCGCCCCCTGAATTTAGTATAACCCCGCCTCCTGAATTTTCTTTCAATTTAATCCCCCCTCTCCTGAATTCAGTTTCGCCTGGCCTCCTGAATTTGGTTTAAACCCGCCTTCTGAATTTAGTTTATTACAGAGTCCAGAATTTTATTTTTAATCCTACCCACTAATTCCCATTTGACCCTGAAATCTTTCGAAATCCCACCTCCTGAATTCAGTTAAATTCTGACTCCTAAGTTTAGTCTAATCTAGTAACTACCCCCGGGGCACAACAAAAGATATTTAATTTGAATTTAATCCTGCCCCTTGAATTTTTAATCAAACCCCGCCTCTGAATTCCACCTGCTGAATTCAGTTCTACCCCACCTCCTGAATTGAATTGTAATCCAATTTACGGATTTCCATCGAATCCCACCTCTTGAATTCAGTTTCCACGCCCCCTGAATTTAACCCCGCCTCCTGCATTCAGTTTAATCCCACCTCCTAAATTCTGTTGAACTGCGCCCCTGAATTTGGTTCAACCCCGCCTCCTCCATTCTGATAAACCCCGCCTCCTGAATTTAGTTTTATTCCCAGTTGCTGATTTCCATTTAATCCCACCACCGCAATTCAGTTTGGCCCTGCCCCCTGAATTTAATATAACCTCGCCTCATGGATCTAATTTAACTCCACCTCCAGAATTTTGTTCAACCGCACCTCCTAAATGCTGTTAAACCCCGCCCCCTGACTGCCATTCGGTCCTGCAGAGCACTTACTTTAGTGACTTCGTGGACGAGCTGACCGAGTACCAGACCCGGAGCGTCGTGGCCGTGCCCATCCTCAACGGCAAGGACATGGTGGCCGTCATGATGGCCGTCAACAAGGTGGACGGGCCGCACTTCACCAGCAAAGACGAGGAGGTGGGTCGCCAACCTAGTCGCCTTGGCGACAACTATTTTCCTTTACTTCTGTTTTATAGTTTGTCCCGACTCCAAGTTGGCCGCGGGCGCGGCTGACCGAACGGCGATCAAACACGATTAAACTCTGGCCTGTTAAATAGTAACGGCTTGTTAAATTGGTTATTACAGCGTCGTAAAAACACCGCCCGAAGGCAGACCCCGCGCATTGGGCAGATCTTTGGACCGGAGAAGGACATTACTGCTGGGTTTTGTTTACATTGTCTTACAAGAAAAAAAAGCAGAAACATGTCACTTATTGTAAATGTTTACGATGTTTCCGGGTCGACACATCGATTCTTTATTTTGGCAGCTTCTATTTTGCCATGAATTTTAATTCGCGATTTTGTTAAATAGCGGCGCGACGGTGCAGTGGTTAGCACCCCTGTCTCAGATCCAATTCCTGGTTCAACAGATTTTTTTTTCCCTTCAGTATTGATGTTCCTGTTTAATGTAACAGTGCACTTTACGGCTAATTTGCACTATTATTTTTATTATTTTGTTGCTTTCCTGTCACCGTGAGTTTGTGAGAAACGTCTTCTTGATTCCTCCGAATGTCCAGTACATGCAGAGGAATTGACAATAGAACTGACTTTGACTTAACCGTGATGCTTCTCTGTCCACGCTCCGCCCGTCACTCATCAACCTTGCCTTCTCTCTCCAGACCCTAAACAAGTACTTGAACTTCGCCAACCTGGTGTTGAGAGTCTTCCACCTGAGCTACCTGCACAACTGTGAGACCCGTAGGGGCCAGGTGAGGACCGGGCGCACCATCGACACTTGACACAGGACTCGGCAGGAAGTGACAACCCGAGACTACGAAATAGGGGAGAACTCATCATCATCATCATCAAAACAACAGGAAACAACTTTAAGTCGCATTATTTTGTCCAAAACAGCCAAAAAGTAAAAGAAATGCAAACAAATCCTACCTGAAGGTTTAGTGCTGGCTGGGTTCCTAATCACACGGATGTTCTGGCGCGAAGAAACCGAGAGCGGTGGCTCACCCCGTCGGTTGCCATGGTTTCCGCCCCGCAGGTGTTGCTGTGGTCGGCCAGCAAGGTGTTCGAGGAGATGACGGACATCGAGAGGCAGTTCCACAAGGCCCTCTACACCGTCAGAGCGTTCCTCAACTGCGACCGCTACTCTGTGGGGCTGTTGGACATGACCAAGACCAAGGTGGGTTTCCACGGTTACACACCGGGAGGCGGTTCGCCGCCGTTGTCAGCCAGATGATGCAAGTGACCGGAAGGTCAGCCGGATTTTCAGTTTCTTCACGCATCGTTGCAGAGAAACTAGTGACACCGGAAAATTTCCTGAATATTATTTGAAGTATCTGAAAGTGTTTTCTAATATCATTTGAAGTACTCATTCTCTGAAAAATGTTTTGATAAATATTTGTTACTTTTCAAACATACCTGGAAATATACTGAAAATTCTCCATTGATTGAGACATTTGTTGAATATGACCAAAGAATTTTTGAAATATTTCCTAAGAAGAAATAAATATATATGTAAGAATATAATGTAAATCGAAGGAAAAAAAACATATATGATTTATATAAACAAATCCTTGAATAGTAAATAAATAAATATATACAAACTTTAAATAATTGACTTTTAACATCAAATCCTATTGAAAACTACCTTCTTCTTCCCCTTCCTGGGTCGCCACAGCCAATCACCTGCTTCCATCTAAACCTGTCTTCTGCATCCGCTCCTCTCACACCAACTAACGTCATGTCCTCTTTCACTCCATCCATCCGACCTCCTCAAGGCCTCAGAGTAAATAGGTTAAAGGTGGTTCCTCAGTCTTGAGGTTGATGAAGATCGATAAGCCTCTGGTTGCTTTACAGCAACTGACGAAAAAGCATACAGTTTGGTTCGCGCACCCACGATGACGAGAATTACCATTCATCCATCTCTTACCGCCTATCTGGGGTCGGGTCGCGGTGGCAGCAGCCGAAGCAGAGAGGCCCAGATGTCCATCTCCCCGGCCACTCGGTCCAGCTCTTCCGGGGGGGATCCTGAGGCGTTTCCCGGGCCAACCGAGACACATAGTCCCTCCAGTGTGTCCTGGGTCTTCCCCAGGGCCTCTTCCCGGTTGGAAAAGGCCAACCCTCAGGGTCTGTGATTCGGACTCTTTGGAGACTTTGCCTTTGTGGCCAAAGAGAGTCTGATTAGCAGTGATGCCAACAGAAGGCGGCTGCCGCTACCCAATCTCAACACCTCGCCAGTGAGGCGACCAGGAGGCATCCTAACTAGATGCCCAAGCCACCTTTTCTGGCTCTTCTCCACGTGGAGGAGCAGCGACTCCCAGATGGCCGAGCTCTTCACACCCTTCTGCTGCTTGGATCCACGATCTTGTTCTTTGGGTCAGGACCCATCACAGGTGAGGGTGGGAACGTAGATCGACCGGTCAATTGAGAGCTTCGCCTTTTGGCTCTTCACCAGGACAGATGAGTGCTCCGTCCTTCCCTCGCTTGAGAACAAGACCCCGAGATACCTGAACTACTCCGCTTGGGCCAGGACCTCCTCCCCGACCCGAAGTTAGCGCTCCACCTTTTTCCGGCAGAGAACCCCCATATTAGATTTGAAGGTGCTGATCCTGCTTGGCATTCCGCTGCGAACCGAGATCACGGAGATCACGAAGCCAACCGAACCACATCATCTGCAGAAAAGCAGAGATCCAATCCTGAGGCCACCAAATCCCCTCGCCACCCTAGCTGCACCCAGAATTTCTGCCATGTACAGAATCAGCGACAAAGAGACCAACCCTTGCCGGAAAAGACTCCCAACGTACAACCGGCAATGCGGACCAAGCGCCACGAATTACCATTAATCACAAAATGACCTAGAAAGTCAAACACGTCGGTTCTTTACCCACTGGTAATTAGCCAGAAGTTACTGTGCAGAGCTCATCAACAATTACCAGGGAATTACCGAGGAAGAATCCATTAAAAAAACCCATTAAAAGAAAACAATAGCGGATTGTTTCGCCTCATCTAATTATTGCCTAAACTGCAGGTCGGTGAACTGATGAATGGAATTTCCCCAGGATTACTGAGACGCCTGGTTTCCACCGTCGCCATTATGTCATTGAACCGTGACGTGATAACCCTATGACTGTTTCTGATTGGACGTTCTCCTTCTTTGGTTCTCGCCAGCGTTCGCCAATCTTCCTCCCGACAGTGGTTAGCACTCATGGCTATTCATTAGGAGATTGTGGGTTCTGAATTTTCTGTGTTGGGGCTCTCCAACTTCTCCTGCTTGAGTTCTCGCCAGGTTCTCCTACCTGGTTTCACTCCAGGTTCTCTTTCCCGGGTTCTCTCCAGGTTCCCCATCTTCTTCCCACTGCCCCAAAAGAGCCAGTCAGCAGGTTCATTGAAAACTCTAAATCGTCCATGGGTGAACGGTTGGATGTCTTTATGCGTGGACCCTGTTATTGACAGCTTTCCTGTCCATGTTAAGCCCCGCCCCTCTTTCCCGATGACAGAAGGGATTGGCTCCGCCCCCTCTGAAACCGATAAGACGTTTAGAAAATGGATGAAAGTTTGAATTATCAATGAATTTAAGAAGCTTGTTTGCAAACAACATGACTTTCTACGTGTGCCTGCAGGAGTTCTTTGACCTGTGGCCGGTTCTGATGGGAGAAGTTCCCCCTTACGACGGACCAAGAACGCCGGACGGCAGGGTGAGGGAACGCCGGGCTCTAGAATACCTTAGATCAGCGCCCCCCAACCTTTTTTTGCACCAGGGACCAGTTTTATGCATGAAAATGTTTCCGTGGAGCACTTAGAGGCATGGGGGTTCAAAAATAGAATCTTTTGTCAATTCATAGCATTTAACAACAATTACACTTTTATATTTACAATAATTTTGCATACAATTTTTCGTAGCTTCTTTAGCTAGCCACTCAACGCAAATAATACATAGCTGGCGCAGAGCTTGATTATCACCTGTTGCAATGAACGCATAACTTAGGTCGGAATCTTTATTTTCTTTTAAATGTGGCTTTCTTTTTGCTGGCAGTCTGCAACGCTTCTGCGGCCTCATCGTTTGCTCGGTTCCTCCTTTTATTTCAAGGGCTAGCTTGAGGTAGTTGATGTGTGAAATGGCGCGCCGGAGTTAAGCGCGGCAGTAAAGTGAAGGCGGAGAGAGTCGTTTTTTCAAAATACGATCCGGAAGGTCGAATTAAAAAACTATAATTTGCACTAAGAAAGATTTTCATTGCCGACCGGCACCAAATGATCCGTGGATCCCTGGCGTCGATCAATCCACCGCATTTTGACCTCTGACCTTTGATTTGTTTCCATCATTTTGACAATGAGTATTTTTTCGATAAAATCAACCAACACGGAACAGATCCTAAAAAGGGTGTCGTTGTGTTTTTTGGAGCAATCCCACTCACATGTGCGGGGAGTAGAAAGAGATGTGGGCGCAGGATTAGCACTTGGAAACCAAAGCAGTGTTACACACTTAGCGCCCAAGTGGCGTCCTTTTTTTTTTTTTTCTTTTAGCATGGTAGCCATCGTTCAGCTACGTTTTCAGCAACCAGGAGTTATAAAAGAACTGGGAGGTACTTTTTTTTTCTTTCCCTTGAAGTCGACCAGAGACACCCAGAGGTCCCGCCGGTGAACTTATCGAGATGAGAGAGGAGATAAAATAAAACCTAGAAGGAAGAGATCATTTTCTCCATGAGCGGCTCTCAGAGAAATGGGGCTCTCCTTCCAGTTCTGTTCATAAGTCCCAGCTGACTCTTACAGGTCACTTTCAAAAAGTTAGCCTTGCAGGTTAGCATGCTAGTGATTTTCTTATTCAAGAGAGTTCGATTGCAATTTCTGCCATATTATTGATAACCTGTTCTTCTGCATTTTGGGATTTTGGTTTTATTGGCCTGAAAATGATTATTTTAAATTATTTTTGATAAAAATGTGACAATTGTTCGAACACCGTTCAATTCTCGTAATGTGACCGTCGAGTTCAGATGGTTCTTTGGACGTGTTCCATGTCCAGAGAGATTGTCGATTATTTACAAAGTGTGATCGATCCATTCCCTGCCCCCCCCCCCCCCCCCCCCCGCCAAACATCTGACCCTTCTTTTCTTTCTTCGTTTGTTTGAATCCAACCAGGAAATCATCTTCTACAAACTCATCGACTACATCCTCCACGGGAAGGAGGACATTAAAGTCATACCGTGAGTGTCGCAACCGACGGCGATAAGTCGTTTCTCATCCTGCTAACGTCGATCGCAACTGTCCGAACGAACCTTTGCCGTCCGAAGATCCGAACCCGGCTGTTACTAAATGTCACGATCGGGAACCGCATTCTCACGTCGCTGATTCCGACAACTGGATGACTGAAGGACTTTTTGTTTTGTTTTCTTTCTTTATTTCGTTGTCTCCTCAGGAACCCCCCGGCGGATCACTGGGCGCTGGTCAGCGGCCTGCCGAGCTACGTGGCGGAGACAGGGCTGGTCGGTACCTTCTGGACTTCTGAGCTCGTTCTCTTCGTTACACTTTGCTCATATCCTTCTTTTTTTTTTTGACCACTCCTTCAGTTTTATCACTTCCTGGCCATGTTCTTTGTCGGCAGTGCACGATGGGCAGCATCAGGTTGTCTGAAAAGGATGCCTTTTGAAAGAAAAATTAATTTTCCACCATCGCCGTCGGCCATCTTGGGTTGAGCAATAACCTCGGGGCATTAAACACACACTTAAACACAGGCCTGGTTTTAAGCCCCGCCCCTGCTGAGATATCCTGATCTAATTGGTTCGACAGGACGGAGCTCGAAGTTATTTGGACCAGAGGGATCTGTAGACTGAGATGAGGTTGGTTAGACTTGTGTGGTTGCCACGGTAACGCTGATTCGATTTTTTGGGTTTGTTTTTTTCTATTCAATCCGAACGTCCCCGACATCTTACCGCCGCGAAATAGATCTCCATTCGTGATCCTGGAAGATTCAAAGTGCGGCCGAGCGCCACGAGCTAAGACCAACGTCACACGACGACAGGGGGAACGTTAGCGGCTTCAGTACCTCCGTTCCCAAAGCCGTGTTCGAAGGAGGATCTTTGAGATCTTTGAGATTCCAAGCGCTGCTGGAGTGTCCTGCCTCTGAGTGTGCTCTTCCGAAAGAGGCGGGGTTGACGGGCCGGGCGCCATCAGGCCACATTTCGCCGTTGTCAGTGCGAGCGCCGCCCTGGAAATGAAAAGCGCCATCCTCCTGCCGCCATGACGTATAATTCCAGTATTAGCCGCCGTTACCATTAATCAGTGTTCAGCGCGGCGCGTGGAACCGTTGGTCCCGGCGGTCTCTCCTCCTCTTGTCCCCGCCTGTCATTGCCCGCCACGCTCGCCGCCGCCCGCCACGGCCCCATCATTTGTCCTTCTCATCTCCTCGCCTCAGCCTCATTTCTCCTCGCAGCCAATCTCTCGTAAACCGAAGAAAAAGACGCGCCGGCACGACGCTAATGGGTTCCGATCGGATGCCGGGGGGATCGGGCGAGGGGGTCCTGAGGGGGATTTACGGCCCGCCGGTAAATTTCATCGCCCGTTGGCTGGAAATGAATTTACAACATTCAAAACCTGAAAGACGAATCCCACCCCTTTATCACGAGACGGGAGGCCGCGCTGGATTTCGGTTTCTCCGTCGCGTGGACCCGCATTTTCACGGGTTTTTACGACCCATGAGTGACGTTGGAAAATTGAGGCAGGCGACCGATGACGGTTTCAGCACCGCGACCAAAATCATTCCTCACACGAAGATGCCAGTCTGACCCTTTGTCACCAAACATAGAGGCCGACACTTCTCCGTCCTGCGCCATGGGAATAAATTATCCAAACTTTTTAAGTGCTGGTTCAGCCCTTGGTGCCGAAAATGAATGCCAGGATTATATGCATTTTAGCTGTGACCCCGAGTCCTCGCATGAGGTAGTTGCCTTTTGAGTCCTTGTTGCCTGCGAGTAGCAGCAAAGAGGAAGTGACATCCAATGTTTTCATCTCACCTGCGCTCCCCGGTTGCCGCGCAGAGAATATTTTCGGCCGAACGTCGGAAGGCGCTGCGAAAGCCTCAACGTTCTGCCCGAAAGCTGATTTAAGGGTAAAGCGTGAAATATTTTACCCGATTTGTTAACTGGAGGTAAACATAAGGGGTTCTTAGAGTGCTAAGGGAAGTACTTAAGTTACTTTGTTTACGCTCAACGTTAAGTACGTAAACAGATTCAAGATTCGTTCTTTGTCGGCCATTGCTGCGCGTGATGGGTACCGCCACGCTGTCCCATGTTTTTCAAGAAAGCAAGAAATCGATCTATCCACTGGCGGCGGCGGCCGTCTTGGGTTTAGCAAAAACCTCGGGGCATGCCGGCCGTGTCATTGGACATCGCTTTTTCTCATTTGCTAATGGCCAGTCCTGGTTTTAAACCCCGCCCCTGCTGAGATAACCTGCTCCGATTGGCTCGGCAGGATGGAGCTCAAGGTTAATTGGACCAGAGGGATCTGGAGGCTGAGATGAAGTCGGAATAGTTCGACTTATCTGGTTGCCATGGTAACGCTGTCTAGTGCGTTTGTTGTTGTTTTTTT
>CAAKHD010005976.1:0-18979 GCA_901007705.1 Fistularia tabacaria
CTGAGGATGTCTGCATTTCATTAAAACCGCTGTCGTCTCAGCAGCAGACAAACACAGATCATTATGAAACTTTTCTCCTGAAGACGTTTAGAACACACACACACGTGCTGCCATCGACCACGACAATATGAGTACTTTTCATAGAGTTGGGACATTTCTGATTGTCAGCCATATCAAAGTATTGGGGACTGTAATGTGTGTGTGTGTGTGTGTGTGTGTGTGCTTGTGTGTGTGTGTGCGTTTCTGTTAGTGTAAACGACCAGTTACTTCCTCTCGATCCTTTGGAAAATTTTCCCTCCTTCTCTCCCTGCCATTTAATTTGAAAACGCTCACTGTTGTGCCAAGGTCATGCCTCACTAACATACACAGAAACACACACACACACACACACACACACAAACACACACACACAAACACATACACACACACACACACACTCACATGCTTGAAGGTACGCGCAAGGCATAAACACACACATGCACAAACACTTACATATGCAGGCACACAATACTCTCCCTCAGGCGGTCTGGCTGTAAGATGATACCTCATCTCCAAGCATTTCGCACATGCCTTCCCGGACAGTTCCCACACTCCCGGCTGCCTCAGCCTGTCTGACCTTTGCCAAGCCCGCCACCCCACTCCCCCACCCCCCCGTTCCTCCCCGAGGCTCCTTCCTCAGCTCTCCCTCCTCCTCATCTTCTCTCAGGGCCTGCGGTTTGGACAGCTGTGGCCAAGCTGGCTGCTCAGCTTGTGGAAAACATCCGCCACACATGGAGGGCTGCACTGATCCTTCTTAGCCTGTGCTGACTGGCTGGCTGGCTGGTTGGCTGTTTCTCAATCCCAGGAACATTTTATTTCACTGCTTATTTCCTTGCAACCGTTCACTTGGAAACGAAATGGGAAATTATATTCACAATTTTGGGCGCATTTATGGTTCTGAAAGAAGGAAACCGGTAAGCTGGTGAGACAAATTGGGCCAGCAGTTTAGAAACTAATACAGATTCAATTGCCAGAATCACATTATGTTAGGGTTCATGTCCGTTAATTCCCATCGCACCATTGGCATTAATCACCAGTAATGTGGTGGGAATCTTCATTTAAACATTGAATCTTGATTCAGTGGATTCCCCCCCAGGAAGGCATTATTTCTGAAGTGAATATATCAAGGGACAAAATTGTATGCACGATTATACCAAGTCAATTTATCTTCACATACTGTATTCCTGAAGGAGGTGAAATCACGGTAAAATCCACACCACCTTCACCAATCAAACTCAAGCTGAAGTTTAAGCAGTGTACTTTTCTTTAATTGTCCGATACATTGGCCACTGATAGTTAAATAATGGTTTGTGTCAAAATGGCTTATCTGAACATGAGACCCAGGGACCTATGTAAATCCAAACGAGCTTTAAACGTAGATTTTTTTTTTTCGTAAAAGCGATCCACACAAACATCAGAGTTAATGTAGAGCTTCAAAAAGTGTTGTATTTTATTAGCACACTACATAAATTCACAATTACTTGGAAGGACACATAAGGTAAGACTTGATGTGAGATTTGACTGTGGCCTCAATCCATTTTTGAAATAATGTTAAATGTTGAGCTTTGTTTGGAAATGACCATATACCATTTTTTGTCTGATAGCAGTTGAGAAACTTGGGGCGAAAAAGAATTAAGCGTGAATAGTAATCATACAGCTTTATATATTAGAATGAGAATGTCCCACGGAGGCCAACATACATGCCATTGATGCAAGGATTGAAGAGTTTTATTGTCGTTACACAGAGTGCAACCAAATTCGGAAATAGCAGCTCTCAGGTTCATTGTAATCAAAAACAGACGCAAACCAACCTTAAAAGGCAGGACACAACACAACAATACAACAATGGCAGCATCTCTAAGTTACAGTTAAAACACAGAAAAAGTATGACACAAAATATATAAAATAACATCTAGAAGAATAGATAGATAAATATATAGAAAGAAAAAGTAAAAAAGTGAAAAGAGGGGAAAAAAACCCCCAGTAGGTATGTATGCGGGTGTGTGCGTTCCTTCGGGTTGAGCAGTTTCACCGAAAACTCGTAAATTGTAATGTTGGATCAGAGTAAAATAGACACATGATCAGGACTTGACTGAAAAGAGCTACATCACTTCTTGTCGGAAAAAAATTCGATTGGCTCTCCAGACCGGGTACAAGGCTAAAAAATCTTGTTAGGTTGTTCATTTGTCAAGTGTGGGCCTAATCTGCTGCTGCATGGATCCAATTTTTGGCCTCCCCACTGGCACAGTGTGCTACATAAACAGGCCCAAGTCTAACCCCCCCACCCCCCCCGTCTAACCCATCATCTGTGTCCCTCAGTCGGACTCACATAAGCACTCACACAGAACGCGCACAGAGCCTCTATCGGAACCGTTACCTTATGCACCCTCAATATATGAGATGGGTTTTTGTTCGATCTTTTCCTTATGAGGATATGAATGGTAACGGAGCTCATTCATACAGTCAGTATGTGTGTGTGCGTGTGTGTGTGTTTAATGGACACTGAATATTTGTAGAGGATGAGATTTTAAAGGGATGCATCGCAAAGCAGGAGTATCGCTCCTTTGCCTTTCTCTGTGTCAACCACACAAAACCAAATGTTCTGAAAACCAAAGAAAGGAGTGGGATTCGAAGCCTTTGCCGCCAGATCACCGTCCTCAACAGCTGCTTCTCAGCGGGAGAGGAGATACTGCGTAAAGATTGGGAGGAAACGGATCTGGTCAGGAGAAACAGCGAGCACAAACAGACTGTCATCTCCAAAAGTCCGACCTGCCAATGAAGGCTCATGTCCGCCTGAGGTCTACCGGGAAATAAACATTGTAAAAAAAAAAAAAAAAAAAATGAACAGCAAAAGGAGAAGTTGCAAATTCCTTCATGACAGACAACGAAATCTTAAAGTAATTAAACTGTGCACGGTCAGTCCCCAGTAGTTTTGCTGTCCTGCTCCCGTCCACTAAAATGACGTCAGGTTCGATGTCTACCATCTGCCGGATTGCATATGAACGGCGTATTGATGAAACCTTGTCTCAGTCAGCCAAACCAGCAGACCGGGTGGCCGTTATAAGCTGCCGCAAATATGGAGAAAGCTTGTTTCAACACCTCACAGCGGTTTTATTGTACATGTAGTCTGAAATGACAAAAACGGAATGAAACCAATCTCGGAATGTGAAAGTGAAATGCTAAATTGTCCTTTCTGATCACAGATGACAGACCCAGAGGTTCTGATCCACAGGAGGTGGGCATGCATGGATAGTCGACACACACACACACATACTCATACACACACATGTCCACATGTAAGTCAACACATAAAGTGCATTCTTATCCAGCTCTCTCTCTCTCTCTACTGTGTTGCTGGCGACATTCCCCCTCTCGCTCTTTTTTTTTTTGTGCATACAAGCACTACAAAGTCTTTCCTCCAGTTTCCTCAGCTTCCCTTCTTCAAAACGGGATGAAAAATGAAGTGTGATGAATAGAGGGAAAAGAATACGTTGAAGGATTACAACCCTGGATGGAATTTTGAGGGGCTTTACTGTAAAGACAGAGAAAAAGACAATCTTGATGGTGTTGCTGACACCTTGCATCACATTTCCCCTCCATTTGAGACAGGATTATGGACGGGAACCAGAGTCTTGGCAGGGGCTAGCAGCCTGACCTAAGAATCAGAGGATTCCTCTGTGTTTGTGATTGACTTCAGCCGTGGTGTACAAACAGTTTCTCGAACAAACACGGGTCTATCTGGTGAGCCACTTAATCTCAAACCACATGGCGGGGGGCCGGGGTACGTTTTCAATTCAATGTGACGACTGCGAAAAATTTCTTATTGCTGTTGTTTACTTTCCTTTGGTTCTCAGTTTACATTTGTATTAGCTGAAAGAGGCCTTCGGAAAATGTCAAAATGCAACGACGCATTGGAAGGTCCACCGTGCTGGAGAGAGGAATCGTAAAAATAAACTGAGCACTAAAACTAAAATGACCGTGATATATAAATCACGGCTGACAGGTATGAGTCAGCAATTATTTCCATGATTGGCCAGAAAAAAAAAGGGGAGATTATAAAAACTCCCCTTCAAGGAGTCCACTAGCGGTACGCTGTTGGCCACATGTTTGAAACACAGCTTGGGTAAAACTTGATGAAGAGAGTGCCAAATAACCCACTGGTTTGTGGAATTTTCAAGTTTTTAGTTTGTCATTTTGGCCATCGGCACGGTGAGTTTCGCAACCTGACGTAACAATATTCGACCAAGCAAAAGGAGCCTGACAGAAACGAGAAGATCCGGCTGTGGGTGGAGGACTCACAACCTGCTGATAAAACACGACCGCTCTAATTTATGAACATTTTTGCGCTCCTATCATTTTAATGGTCACCTCATACAACTGGCACCATTATTTGGGAAAACTGTTGTAATTATCTAAAAAAAAACAACCCAAATTATTTCCTGAAACAGGCACCGGACTGGCTTTTGGAGCCGGCCTGAAGTCGTCACTCAACCTGGTCACACATCCAACCGACTGACAACTTTCCAATTTTGCCTTACTTTCTCTTTTCAGCTCAGTTCCAATCCCCCCAAAAATGCCGATACTTGTGAGTAGGGAGTCAGACTGAGGTCTCGAGGAAAGAAACCCCTACTACTTGAATGGACTGGTTGAAAGGAGAGGGATGGTATTCGCCGAGTGTGCAAGTATTTCTTCTTCACAGAAAAACTTCCTACTGGCAGATAAAAGGTAGTGATTCTGTGCAGGGAACAGATTCCCGTCTGTATCGTTCTCTGCCAAACAGCAGCATTATTGATGAGGCAGTGCTACACTGGCCAGCTTTTTGAAACGAAAGAGAAAAAGTAGAAGCTTCATCGTTATTGTTTCAATGTACCACATGTTTATTGTAATCCATTTTTTTCTTGAATTAAAAGTCACTTCAAGTATAGGGAAGTATTTGAGACTTGTGCTAAGAGCCCCGGAATTGGCATATTATCATGATTTAAAAAAAAAAAGGCTTGTGCTACCGACCCGTGTTGTACATTTCTATGCTTCTATGAAATTTCCAAGAGAAAGCTAGTGACCGATCTTGGACCGTTCAACTGAATGTAAGTGGTTTTTATGCATAATCATCAAAAATAGTTGATCTAAATGTTATACATTGTTATACAAAGGGGTTATGCTGAACATGCAAGATTGTAGTTTCTTAGAAATAACGTACCAACAGCTCTTTTTGAGGCGTGGACACGTCCAAATGATGTTTGGGTGATTTCTGCTGGTTTTTAGGAAATTTCTAATGAATGGCTAAATGTGGCAGTGAAAAGTGGGGTAAATTAAATCACCGCGGGGTCGCGGCACCATTGGCAGCTTGAAAGAAACCTGCATACACACATTCTGACTCCATCTCTGCATCCCCTCAATTCTCACTCCCACATAAGCACTCAATTCTCTGCCCATCCTCTTGCCCTCCTCCTCCTCACTACTTCCATCCACCCGTCTCCCACGAGGAGCCCTCGCTCCAAGATGGTGGTGCAACTGCTCATAAAAACAGAAGACAGAAAAAAAAAAAAGCTCACCCTGATGATGGAAAATGGACACCAAAAAAAGCACGAGAGAAGGAATATAGTAGGAAAAAAGCGTTAAGTTGAAAAGCGAGCATTTTCTCTCTCGCTCTGAGCTTTTGGTCCAGGCTCAGAGCCTCCCTGGATGCTTCAGTCTTTCATCATTTGGCAGCCTGGCTCCGCAGTTCAGTTTTACCTCCTGGCTGGAGGCAAGCGAAGCACCACTTGCTCTCTAAACAGCATGCAAGAAAGAGGGAGAGAGGAAGAAAGAGGAGAAACTGAGAAGCAGTCTTTCATGCACAAAGAACCTCTGGACTCATCCGTGGCCACGCAGAGACCCTGCCTTTCTGTTCCATGCCCTCCTTTCTGCTGTTCCATCTCCCTCTCCTGTTTGCTTCATATTCTGATGTGGTTTTCCTCCAGCAGCAAAATGCCTGTCATTATATAATCAGCAGCAAAGGATAGCTTGCAGTGATGGAGATATTGGAAGCAAAGTGGGGGAGATGTGTGCCGGAGAGAGAACAGGATGACCTCTGATGTTCTCTCCCTTTTGGAAAGCAGCGGAGTCTCACCGGTATCATCACAGGAAAACCAAAAACAGCGTTGCTCTGTGCTTGAAGACAACGACGCCTTCGTGGGCGATTTCAAAGTTCACCTGTCATCCTTTTTTTTTTCTTCGCCTGTTATCGTCATGAACCAATCTGAATTTAAAAATCTACACAAATACTCCAGGCTGTTTTACCCCTCCTTACCTCTGTATTTTTGGACAACTTCAAAAACCCTCAAACATAGTTCAGCACAAACCAGCGGAGGTTTTATAAATGTTTTACTGTTTGGAAACAACCGCATATCCTATTGATGTTATCCAAAACTGTTTTATATGCAGAGCAATGATTGCATAAAAGCACCGACATGTAATTAAAGGGAAACTTGGGCAATTTTTAACTAGCTTTGCTTAGCGTATGCAAATTATTATGGGCCAATCCCACATTTTGAAGGGAACAACTTGCGACACGATGCTGACTGAGGCAGTTGTGAAAGGAAAGATTAAAAAGAGAACGGAAACACTGACCCACACTTGGGTTTGCGGCACATGAGACGATACTTCCTGATCCCCAGCTGGTGTTGAAGTCGACTAAGTCAGAATCTTCAAACTCGCTCCAAAAATGCTCCAAGACATGCTTCACGGAGTAAGTCATTCCCTCCATTACACACCAAACACGCAGGTGCGGGAGTAGTGTCATACACCCCAAGGTGACTCTGACATACCAAAGTATTCAGACTCGGTTAAAGGAGCGCTGTTTTTCCACGGCCGCAGGGCAACACGGATCACCCTCTGATGGCGACGTCAAATCCATGCGTCATGTTTCCCCCTGATTTCCATCTCCCCTTTTTGTCTTTGTTCACCTTGGTAGAAAATATTTGTTTTTTTACATTCGGGTACCTGAACCCAGCGATGCCTATTAATCTCCAAAAGTGCATAAAACAAAGTCCCCAGTAATTCAGTGTCGATGTGTCCAACTGTAAGGTTTACACTGAAAGTCAGAGGGGTTGAAGTGTTTCGTTAGTCTAAATTGAAATGGCCCTTCAAGCGGCCTCGGCAGGTTTGGGAGGTTATGTGCGAAACCAAATTCTGCAGTTCTTTCTCAAATTTGGTCTTGTCATATTGCATCAACTTCCAAAATATGGACTCTGTTCCCGCTGCAAAGGCAGCCTGGCTTTGAGCAACGTCTCTTCTCCTTGTGGTTAAATGCTTCTACAATTAGTCAGTAACACACACAGGAGAAAGAAATCACAGCCAGGGAAATAAGATCACAACCTCCTGCCAAGCAAGTAAACGGCACCAACTGCGTTGAACAGTCTTTAAATACTCTCCGCCACTGAAACCGAACATAGGTTCCCACAGGGCTTTATAAAGCACCCCGACCATACACATTCTTTCACCATGGATATGCCACCATGAACAAGACACTTGGGTATGTCAGGCAAGGCTGAGAGGAAGACTGATGTGTCTCATCATTAGGGCCAGTGGCCTTCCCCTGCAGCGAGATGTATGTTCCTACTGTGAGAGCCCAGCGGGAATTCACTGGCACCCCGCTACAGGCTCTGGGAGCAAAGGCATCTGGTGGAAAATCTCTTCCTCCCACTCCTGACTGAAATAGGAAAACACACGGATGCCTAAACACACATACCGTTAAGTATGTGCAGATATATACATTTTGGAGTAACACACTCGTGTCAAGACACGCAAAAAAAAAAGCCTGCAGCAAAATGGATGCAATCTGGCCCCAGGGAAGCCTGCCCGTTGCCCAAGGCCCCTGCTGAGTTTGCCCAGTGGGAGCTCCACCGCTAGCTGCTAGCTGCTCAGCGGGGTGTCTGCGAGATGCAGCCCAGGAGACTATAAGGCTAAGGGTGGTGAGATGACCATGGAGGCCTTATCCCTCAGATAGTCTGCAAAAACACAGCGTTTTTCAGGCCCGGCATAAGCTCTTCGACATGGACGATTGTGTCAATTCCTTTGCAATTGCGGTTCCCATGGCCTTAACTTGAAGGGTCCTGAGAAATTATTTCGGCCTGCTTAATCGTCGTTTTCATCGTTAGGGTTAGAGTAAACGTCCATGAAAAATTCAAAACTGAATAGATTTGATGTGTCTCAGTGTGAATGCTGGAGCTGCTGTGACAACTCTGCTGAAGCTTTGGACAGAGCATTTCAACATCAAGCACAAACATTTCAACTTCCCAAGACCTAAGTCTAAACAGGCCCACACCTTTGAACTCATTAAAATTACAATATCTAAGGCATCATTTATTGTCAACTCACTGAATGAAATTACATACAAGGAAACAGATTGTGGTCAGAGTTGTGTTAAAAACAGTTGGGCAAAAGAAAGTTGATGCTTGTTGGGGAATAGGAATACATATGGAGCAGGTGCAGAGAGCGTTGTTCTTGAAGATGAACCAGTGACAGTTTTCAAGATTTGGTTCTTTTATAAAGTGAAACGAGAATTGGAAGCAACAAGTTTCATACATAGTTTTACATATATTTTTATACAGAGGGAGCGCTATCTAGCTTTCACTCCAGGATGACGACTGGTGGCCAGGTCACTCGTAACTGGCTGTTGTAGAATATTCGCCTGTCTGTTCTCTCACTTTAAGGATAATCTTTTTTTTTTTTTTTTCCAAAAGGTTTTACTTCACAGTGAATTAGTCTAAGGAGCCATCGAAGGTTGTTCTACCGATAACACTGACCTTCAAATGTTTTCAGGGGTTATCAACGGTGTTTTCAGCTGGTTATTTTATGGGAATTGAATTGAAAGTCAAAGTTATGTGATTCAAAATAAAACATGAAGACTAGTACTCGATGAACTGGGGGTTAATCTGGAAAGATTCTGCAGGGCGAAATGAAAAGCTAGATTAATTTAAACGGTCCCCATCCTAATGGCAGTTTAAGCACCTTGCAGTTCCAAAGGATCACATTCACATTGATAGTGGCAGGTCCATCTGGGGGTTCAATGTTTCGCCCAAGAACACTTGACATGCAGATAAGAGAAGCCAGGGATTGACCCCCACCTTTCTGATTGGAGCGATACCTGCTCTAGCAACTGCCAACCCTACGCTTGAAAGGATGCTTGCTCTACCAACTGAGCTACAGCCGCCAAGACGCTTGACGTACATCACTTGATTTGAACTATTGCTGGAATGTTTGCCACTTCTCATCTCCACAATTGGAGCAAATTGCAGGAGCACAAAAGCTGATTTTTAGTTAATGAAGTTTTACATTTTTGTGCTAAACACATCACTGAAGAATAATCTGGAGAACAAGACAAACCACAAAAGAAACCCAGAGCAGGCAGAAAACACAAGAGTAAGGCAGGACGACGGAGGTTAAACTAACTTTTTTAGTGTAGCAAATCTTTTCTCAATCCGTCAAACTTTCTCAAACATCACCAGTGTTTGCTACGACAGCCACAGCCTGTCACAACAATTACTCCTATACTGTCCTCTCTTCTGGTGTCCTTGATGCCAGTGTCAGATCACAAAAGAGGATTGGAGTGTGAGTGATGATCCATCACATGATGGCCACAGTTACCTGCCACAGCTCCGGGAGGACAAAACCTTTGGGCTGGGCCAGAACTAACTTAATTCTTGTCATCCGCCCCCTTGCAAGGTATGGGAAAAATGGTCTGGACAGAGGAGTTTGAGAGATGAGGGAAGTGGAATCTGAATGGAGTCAAATGGAGAAAAGGGCTGAAAGCAAAAAAAAGGAATTCTGTCAATGGGAAGGGGGCAGGCAAAGCTGAATACACCATTGCGTTGTCTACAGTGTTGATATATCCCTCAATGGTTTCTTCTAAAGTGAACGATTTAAGCCACCCCGACACACTAAATTTGCCCTTTGTGCCTGGGGAGGCCCCTAGCTATCGTAATGCAAGGTGAGGAGGCATTGGGGCAGATGGAACCTGCTTGTCACCTCAATGGTCTCCTTTTTACCCCCCTGTATGCCCTCCCTGGCCCGATCCGCCCATCGTCACCATTCACGCAGTGCTCCAGTGGGAACGTTCAGGGACCCCACGCTTTGGGACGGTCCCATATAATGAGCCCTTCTAGATGGCTTGAATGTGGCACCATTGTTCTACCCATGGCCATTAAACCACCTCCTGGGCAAACAAGAGCGTCCCTCTTCCTTTATGGGGCCCAAGAACCCAACAAAGAGAGGAGTCATTGAGACACAGAGGAGCCGCCCATTGTTTGGTATCCTTTTTGCTGCTCTTCAATGCTTGGGCTGGAAAGGGGAGGCTCCTGTTGGTCTTTAGCGCTCCTCATATCGGCGCAATCCCTTGTTTGGCCAAAGTGGAGATGTGAACTTAATTGACTTGAGTGGCCCCAGCGCACCATGTAGCAAATAACCTGGAGGCGATACAGAGAAGGTATTGTGCGTCCACAAGTGTTCCTGACTTTCTGAACGGTGATGAAAACCTTTGAGGAAAGTTTAAGGGTCCCAGTGATCCCTGCTAATGAAACCCTGGAGAATTTTATTCTACCTGATTTCAACAGCTTTGTAGAGAGTGAAGTTTTTCACATCTACTGACTGCAAATATGTCCCACAACTAGAGCTCAAGTTGTGCAGCCTCCATGAGTGCTAATGAAATTTTGATGGAATTCCTCAAATAACTGAGAATTTAGAGTGACCGCCAGCTAATTGACCTAAATAGAAATTTAGATAAACGACTTTTTGTTTCTGGTCAGGACTCTTCAATGACAGAAATTGCAACAAATATTTGGTGTTTATTTTGTTTTGGGAGCTTTCGACATCCCAAGGCTAAGGAGCTACAGCCCATATCAAGGACTAAAATCTTTCACAAGTAATTAGGCTCAGATCTCAACTTGTCCTGTGGCCAGCATTTAGGTTAACAGGGTAAATTTGCTAAGGGTAGCCGCTGAGCCCCAAGTCCCTGAGGAATGGTTAAAGAGAAGTCAGCACCACCCTATGTGGTCCTGTCTGTCTCACTGTATCCATATAATCTATCCTGTGGTGCAGTCTAGTTATCCTATCAACAAATTTCCCACCAGGGGCACTTCCGCAGATGCTCCAAGATAGAAACTCAAAGGGAGACAGACGACAAATTTCCAGCAGCAGGACACTGAAAAACGGGGCTGGCCTACCAGGCGGCAAAGAAAGGTACCTGCAGTCTGTGGTCAAGCTCCCCTCTGGGGACAACACTCGAGTTCACTCCACGCTGGGATAGTTATTCGATTAGGCCGCGTGTTATGCTGGCAACTCTATTCTTCAGCCTCGTGGCCCAGTGAACCCCCCACTGGGAAAACTGTTAGAATTACCATGGGGAGCAAAAGAGGAAATCATCCTGGATCAAAAGCACACATTTCGACAAAACATGGCAGCAATGTGCAGTGCCAGTGTCTCAAATTCCATCCTAAATCACGTCCTAATTTTTTTCCTCACTTAAGGGGCTGTCGAGCAAGTCTCTCACAAAACCAGGCAGGTGAATAGAATCCCAATAGACTAGTTTGAGAAATTTCATTCATGAAAATCAACCTTTGAAGAAGATACTTTTTTGACTTATAACAAATTTCCATCTCTCCGTAACCACATATACACATGCACAATCTTACACTTTTGCTTTTGCACACAGACACACTCAGCAGGGGTTAGCAGGAGAAAGGGGTGGCTGCGTTGGCCCGAGAGTTGACCTGCCACTCCATCGCTACCTGCTGATACGGCACAAAAGAGCCCCTTGGCGAGCGGCATCAGGAAGAAAAGCCAGGCAGAGAGTGATTCAGCTCCAGCTTGACAGAGAAGAGGGCCCTCGTCTATCCTCCATGACCACTCTGTCATCCATGAATACTATTTACGCCGCGGGAAGCCTTTTCTCTCATTGCCCCCCCCCCCATCTTTGCCTCGCACTCTCACTACATTCACAGGAACCCTCTGTATTCTGTCTCATCCTTCCCTCTCTCCCTTTGCCTTTCTACAGGCTAAATCAAGAGAGATGCTCCCCAAGCATTGCAAATTGATTATGGCACTAAACATTTATTACATGACAGCTGGGTGTCTTCATGCTGGAGACGTGAAAGAGAAGGAGCGTGCTGGGAAGAGGAATGTGGGCTCATCCTCATCATTATGATCACACACTTTGTCACTGCCATTGGGGGGACAGTGACCGTACATACATTTAGAGGGAACCGCTTGAAAACTTGGCAAACCATGACGATAACTAACTTCTCACTGGTTATGTAGATTTACTTTAATAATTGTTGAGCAATTTTGGCAAGACTTATGCGAAGTGCCAATGATAAAAGCAATTACAGGAGTTCCCAGCAGGCTAAAGGAATTAAAAATATGTACAATTATCAAAATATGAAAAACAGCTTTCTTTTTTTCTCGACTGGCAGTTACAAACCTTTTTGATCTGATTATTTCGTGTTGCATGTACTGTACATTTTCAGCAATTCCACAGAATATTCCACATATTGATGAACCTGAGGTTCAGTGCACAGCAAGCACAATAAATAAAACAATTGTTTGCAGTCTCAATGAGTTGTTAAGGTACTGACTTAGACTATGACTATATTTTTTGTCCGCTATCACTAGTTTTGGAAGAGAGTAGTAGTAGCAGCATTTGGCTTTCGTAAGACTATGTACAGAAGTTAAAAAGTAGCAACTGCCTCGGCACTGAGTATGCGAGATCCTGTTCTGCAAATTCAGATGATATCATTACTGGCAACATGGTTCATAGAAGTAAAATGATCAGGTTAAATACATGAAACATACATAAACACAAGCTCTTTGTTTTGTTATCACCAAGGACCCAGCAACAGAGATAGATTAAGGGGTGACATCTTTTGAAGCAAGCTTTAAGTCCTGCCAGCGGCACCTTCCAGTTGGACAAAAGGATTGTACGTGGCAGGAGGAGTCTTCAGCTCTCCCAACATGCTACACAAAGGTGCTGCAACTGGGTTATGATTAGTACATCATTGTGGTCAGCTGAGCTCTTGCTGTGATGGATATAAGCTGAGACCAACGCCAAGCCAGGACTCAGCACACACTTTGAATAGAGAGCTGGAGCAAAAGAATACATAAAACGTCCATTCAGCCAGACCTTGGGAGGCACAGGTTGCCTCTGTGGTCAATCTCCCTCTGTTATCCGTCTCCCTCTGTTCCCATTTTCACCTTGGTCTGTCAATTTGCTGAGGTATGCAAGTTCCTCAAAGGCCTCATAGGAAAGGGAAAGAGGGTGACAGGACAGGGGAAGCGCTTACAGAATAGCTCCATCAAAAGTGGCGTCGCACGGACCTGGGTCGAGACACTGTTCCCGCTTCGCTAAGAGCCTACATCAGCAAAAAGACAAAGGGAACTGGGCGATTATTACATTTAAAGGCAGGCTGCAGTGATTGCAGAAGTCCAAATGGAGTCATTGTACACTGATTGAGAAGCGCGGGGTTAGCCTGGGTTCAGATGCAGTCCAATACCTAGCCATTGAATTATTAACCAGAAAGGGCAATTAATCTTGACCAATGACAGTGTCTGAATAATGGGGAGTGACCTGTCATTGATGGTAACGTCCATGCTGAGGACACAGCTGTGCCACTTTTCCAGACACCAAGAAGGAGGGGCAGGTAGTTTAAACACAATATATCAACTTCACAGGTTACAGTGATGGATGAATTGCAGACTGATGAGAAGGGGCTGATGAGAAAGTTGTTGTTTTTTTTCTGCTGACTCTGCTTTTCTATCCCTAAAGCAAGGTTTTCCCAAAACTTGGTGGTCGCAACCATGCCTGGGTTGTGTGAAATACCTCTAGGGGGTGCCCCGGACAACAAAATTTAATTGTTGAATTAGTCCCTGTCTATTTCCCTCCCTGTGGTTTCAGAGAGAGGTTCTGAGCGCCCCCCAAAAAACGGTTTATTTTGCAACATATTTAAAATATTCTTTGCGATCAAAATAAACTGGTATATATCAGAGGCATCTTAATTCAAGTATCACTTGTTTCCAGTCAGCTTATGCGACCCTTTAAATCTGGCAACTTTTGTCCGCTGAGAAGCCATTATATTTCTAACGGTGAGGCAAAGTTGAACTCATTGGTGTATCTCCCATTACAGTTTCAATGCACGTCAGCGTGATGATTCAAATCACTATAAAGTTATAACCAGATTCTACAGACTCTTCAACACTCTCAATATGATTATTTTCACTGTCATTGCAAAATCCACATATAATTTATATTAAAGATCAAATCTGAAAATTGAAATTCCACTTTCTTCTCT
Source organism: Fistularia tabacaria (assembly GCA_901007705.1). Classification (NCBI taxonomy): domain Eukaryota; kingdom Metazoa; phylum Chordata; class Actinopteri; order Syngnathiformes; family Fistulariidae; genus Fistularia; species Fistularia tabacaria. The sequence goes on from CAAKHD010005976.1 coordinate 14,361, forward strand.
ATCAAATACTGTCAATATCCAGAAACAGGAAACATCCATTTCAAAATTTTGATATACGTATGGCTGAATTACCAAAACTAAAAGTTCTGACACGTTATGTGCCACAGAGTTTTTCACCTTCTTATTTCTGACATCGCTGCCAATGTCTGAGAAGAAAATGTAATAGTTTTCATATAAAATAGTGATTACCCCTGTTGGGTTGCTAGGGATTTTGATATATTCCACACCACTGTGCGATAAGCTGATCATTACAACATTTGACATTTGCAATCCCTGGTTCATAGCCTTGCCTTTCGTCACTGTGTGAACATTCATTTGGTTAACACTGATAAGCAAAAATATTGAAAAGATGGAGATCACAATGGAGTGTAAATGTGAATCAAAGATCAGAGATGCATTTCAATGTTTATCTGCAACATTGTTACAGCTGCTCCAATTATCCAGCCAAGCATTGGCCTTTCCATGGCGGCAAATGTGCTATGATTTTACATCTGTTTATAGGTGGGGTGCATGGTGACTACTCAACTCGGCAAGGTGGTCGAAGCAGGTGTGTGACCTAAAAGTTATTAAAAATGGCAATGTGAGAGTGCGATACGATTTGATGAATTTTAAAAACCCGGTATTGAGTCTTCTCGGCTGTCAAATAGTATCCCTTTTGTTATAATGCTTCTCGTTGTAATGGGAAAATCATATTAAATCAGATTGAAGGTTTTGGCTGATTTATTCAAGGGAGAGGTTAAGCTGCTTAAAATGCAACAAATCAGCAATTCTGACTATTAGCAGCAGCCAATTCTCTGCGGATAGCTTTGAGCGAGCTAAATTTCGGAGGAGAAGGATCACCTCCACAGTCTGTGATTTAAAGCAGTGAGACAACGTACCTCAGAAAATTCTACCACTTCTAAATTGCAGACTGAAGTTGCAGAATATTTGGCCAGTTATAGCACATGTTAACTACACCTATGCCTGTTCTGAAAACTAGTTTGTACATTCACCTACGATAATATATAACCTGCTGCCAGGGAGATATGTATGTGCATTTATTTAGTAGACAATGCCGGTGTTATTTCAATCGATATTCATATTTTTTTGTGAATGTAATGGCATTATTTTTTTGCACTTTTGGTTATTTTATTTTGTGAATTGCATTTACAATATACCAGTTTTGTGTGGTGTGATACTGTTGTTTATGCTGCATCTACTGCATATCTGTCGTCTGGTTTTAAGGGCTTTTTTTTGTAAGGTAGTTATTTTTTTTCTCACTCAGCTTGAAAATGAAATAACAACTGGTTTAATATATTTTACAATATAAACCCATAAGAGGCAAACTATGTTGAGTGACCTTTGACCTATATTGATTCAATTGGCTTAACATGCCTTGTAAAACATGATGAAATATCTATTTTCCTTAAAATTTCCAGAGCTAAATTCAAACATTCTTGTAACTTTCTCCTCCTTTCTAGCTTCTGATAAGATTCGTACATACTTTTAAAATGGTGTCCCTATTTCCATTCATAACCATAACCAAAATGGGCCATACGATGGTTTTTCAGCATTCAATACTTTGCCAAATGACAAACTGTAGCACTTGATGTTATTTTAACACACCAGTAGTATGAAACGGGAGTAGAGGTATCACGGGAGCCTGCAGGAGGCAGTTGTGAGATGTGGCAGAGAGGATTCAGGGGTGGTGTTACGGTATGTGGCAGACCCCTGGCACACACGCCATTTCTACTTTCCACGCTGCTCACTCTCCTGACACCGGGCTCCCCCTGTGCCCCTGCCTTCCTCCCTGCGCTCCTTTGTGTGCCCACATAATCTCTCAGCAATGGGTGCAACGCAGGTGGTCCCATCCCTGTGAGGGCCCAAACTCCCTGCGATCTCCTATCTGTCTTTTTTCTCCCTCTCTCCGCCTGCATCCTCTTCAGCCTCCGACGTGGCAACACAAAAAGACACCTCCTTGGCAGAGATAAACCTATTTCAGTGATGCCGAGGGGGGAACTGACACTCCCTGACTCTCCGCTCCTTGTTCCCTCATCCTTTTCCTTAGTTTCCTCCTCTGAGAATTGTGTATCACTGGTGTCTGAGTAGTGTGCATTTTTTTGCGCCTATTTGCCTGTCTCATAGTGTGTGCGTTAAGAAGATTTAAATACCTGCATGGTTCTGCAGTTAACCTGGGAGACAGAAAAAGGAGGGACACCCCCAGGATGATCCCTGGTGGGTCATCCCCAGTATCATGAGCTAGCATGGATTTTTTAGCGAGACGTTTTAGTCTTCTTATGTGTGTCTAAAGCAACGTAAAACATTTTTTTTGTTAAATGCAGTCCAGCATAGTGCTAGAATCCATTGTCATAATATGACTTAAACTATTAATACATGAATCCAGTGGAAAACCTCCAGAGTGGAAAAAAAAGTACGTCTTGCCAAAATTGTGACAACGGCCGAACCACAAATTCATCACTGCACTGTCTTGGGACTCCAGCTTTACACTTTCCAAGTGTGACGTTGTTGAAATCAAGAACACTCATGACACACATTTTTGTTTTTACATATAATCTAGGAAGACCGACATTAAAAAAGGGGATAAGAAATGGAAAAACTCAGCATGTGGAAGTGTATTTTGGCTTTCCAGATATTTTCCCGAGTGGCCCGGGAGACAAAGGTCTTCTTGGAAAAATACTGAAAAAGCCGACGTCATGTAAATACTTTGCATACTCTTTCTCACACTCCGGCACCCGCGGCCCCTCCTGAAAGTGTTTGACGGCGCTCGTTTTTCGTTGGAAAGATTTGCTTTCCTGTCCCGTCGCCGCGTGACACGCAATTACCTACTCGAAGAACACACGCACAAAGTCCGTACCGCTCAGCGGGAAGCCTCTAAAACGGTTCCTCCTTTGCCCTGACATCATTGTTATCGCACCCACCTCCCCCTCAAACAAATCAGACATGGAAAATTGTCTGGTATTCCCCCCCGAGCACTTCCAATCATGGCATCAAAGGCATGACGCAAGGCCCGAACAAAATGGAAGCCATTATGGCTAATTAGCTGCTGCCCTTTAAAGCACGGGGACTCGCCTGCTGCCGGGGCTCAGAGTGTGTGTCGGTGCAAATGCCAGTGACAGCTCCCACGCTACGGAGGAGGAGGTGGAGGGAAGGGCGAGGGTGGGGGTGGGGGGGGTGAATTAACTGGAAAGCATGCGTCCACTTTCTTTTTAAAAAATGCTTCCTGCAAATAATGGAGGAAGTGAGGGGGCGGGGGTGCTCGGGGGAAAATTGGGGTAGGGTGGGCTGCACGCGATGAAAGAAGTTCCCTCTGTCCTTGCCACATGGGCATTCTTCAAGCTCACCCAAGTAGAACTCCAAGACAGTCATCCCCGCACACAGTCTGCACCCCACATCAACATTATCACACACCTGAATATCTGCAACCGCCAAATTACCCAACCTGTTCTCCACTCGTCTGTCATCATGTTCCTATGGTTACAACAACCTTGAACCAGACACGCACACACACACACACACACACACACACACACACACACGCCCGCACACACAAATGATGGAAAAAGATAAGTGGACAGCGGACACGGTTACAAACACAGAGGGAAAAACGCTTGGCTGCACGGCGGGGAGAGGTCACAACCCTCAGCTTTCGACCGACATAGCTGACGGTGTGGTTGGGTCGAGAAAAAAAAAACCAACGGCGATTCTTTAAAAAAAATTACGGACACTGCAAGTTCTGTCAGGAGTTTGCGGGCTACAATTCCCATCGTGAGCTTTTCGAGCGGAGCATTTCAGCGTCGGGAGGCACACGACATACATTCTGAGTGCACTGGGGGAACTGTAAATATTTCTTTGGCCGACACACTAACCAAAACAACAAGGGCTAAGTCACAAGATGCAGTTGAACTTTTACTTCATTTACGTCATTGAAGTCTTTCCCGGGAAAAACCTAGAAAGCCGATTTGCGGGGTGGGGGACCCGCAGAGGGGATACGATGGCTGCCTTCGTGTAACACAACTTTGCAGATATAAAGAGCAAACCTCGGGGTCATTATCAATGAAATCTAAACCTTGACTGATTCCACGAACGTGGGCCGAGGCTGGGGAACGCGGCGATGACCACCTGTTCTCCTGGTAGTTGCCTCTGTCGGTGGCTTGACATTCTTTCAAGCCATTACAGGCGAAACTTTAGCTTTCGCCAATTTCTCCCTCGGCGCCCCGTATAAGAGAATCTATACTTTCCCCATTTCAAAAGGCCACTTATATGTCTGTCTTCATGGGAGGAAATTGAGACGCAGAGAAAGGTGTCATCCGGTGGTTTCCGAAGGCATTGGAGTTTCAAAAGAAGGACGTTGGGCTGGGTTTGTTTTATTTTTTTCCCCGAAACCAAAGCTACACGGGGATCTTCATTGTATCGGCTCGGAGGAATAAACTGCGCCACGGAACCGGTCAACAAAGGACTGCGGAGTTTAAACAAGCGTTATTGACTGAGGCTCCTCATATGGATTCCCTCAACTGGCTGTAAAAAAAAAAAAAAAAAAAAAAAGGAAAAAAAAAAAACGGAGGGGGGGGGAGGCGAATTTAGGGGAAAAGTGGTAAAACTTTACTGCTCGGTGGCAATGG
>CAAKHD010005976.1:19276-31776 GCA_901007705.1 Fistularia tabacaria
CTGGAAGAATAATGTATGCCCCGGATGCCGTGTACAAAGGAATGGGGGAATTTAAAAAACGTTATTAATGTATGGGCCCCCAATGGAGTCCCGCAACAGGCGTAAAAAAAAAAAAAAAAAAAAAAAGGAAAAAAGAAAAACTGAAGGGAGAGGAGTCGCATTTATGGGTAACATGGTTACACTTTACTGCTCTGTGGCATTGAGGCAGAGGAGGGAGCGAGGACGCCTCTTTTGTTCGAGGAACGGCTGCAGCAGACAATGATCGAGGCGTGTGGAGCACAGGAATGTTCCTACTGTAGACACTCTCGGAAGTCGGGTTTGAGGTTGCGTCTGTCTGCCGCTTTGTCCTTGTGTCACTGTGTGTCCATTTTCATGACAGATAGGACTGTGGGAAAAGTGCCCTTACAAACGGCGGCCATTGTCTACCCGCTATTTATTTGTGGTGTGGTTCATTCCAATGATAAGTGATGGAGAGAACCGTAGATGAAACAAATTCAATCCACAGCAGCATTGTGACTCGCAGACATGAATCACTTCTGATTAGCCTCAAGCCGGCATGGCCGAGCCGTCAGCGAAGCTGCACAATCGCACAGAGGCCTCGGCGAAATCAGGTTTCACTGGGCGCCAGTGACAGCGATACTGCAGAGGATCTCATAAAACACTTTCAGACCTCGCTGTCACTGTCATCACACTGTCACCCATAATGGGCTCTGACTATTATTAATACAGGGCCCGAAGCACTCCGAACTACACCCGAGAACGCGCCATAAAATATGTTAATCAAATCGGGCCCGTGGGGGCCCCTTAAAGGGAGCTTTAACACAAATTGAATATCAGTGATGGCTTCAGAGGAGGGGTCAGTCTCAAAGGGGGGAAGCCCTAACCCTGTTAGTCACACAGGTCCGGGCTCAGTGTTGCTGCATATTTCCAGTCAGTGTCAATTACTCTGATATCGGCTGTTGAGGGTCACACACAGCCGGCTCTTTGGGGCGAACAGACCACTCGGCAACTGGTGGCTGGCTCTGTGGTGGAGCGAGTGGGAAAATCACAGTTGGTGTGTGTGTGTGTGTGTGTGTGTGTGTGTGTGTAATGAAAGATTACATGCTGTGCTGATTTTGTAATTTACAAAACAACGTAAAGGAGGAAGTGAACGTGCCTCCTTTAGATTGGAGGATCACATAAACCTGAATTTATGACAATCCGAAACAATTAAAAAAGCAACAAATGGAGCCCATCGTGATGAAGTACCTCCGCCCTTATTGTCCAAATATATCCCCGCTGAAAATGATATAAAAGTTTATCCATACAAATGGAGCTCAAGGAGTTGGCTCCAGTGCCCTGATTCCTCCAGATTACATCATAATACAGCAAACTGGCCAAAGTCGGATTAGAAATAAAAGCCTGGAAATCAAATCATGTAATACTGTATATTTTCACAACGCAGAAAGGAATCGCGTCTGTTTTTGAATATTCATTTTTGAATAACCTCCTTTCAACAATGTGCTCATATTTTGGCGACAGCTATGAAGGTGAAAATTGGAGGCTGTGATTAGAGCTATTCAGAGGTTACACATATTTGGGAGGGACCTTCATGCTGCGTCCAACCCTCAAGGTACGTGCTGGGGTCAAAACAATGGGCAATGATTCAGAGGCGTGGACAGGTTAGTGGAAATGATGGGGAATGTTACACTACAAATCAAGAGGGTGTGTGCATTAGAGAAATGCTGGAATCAAGGCATCATACCATCTGGGCAACATTAAGCATGGAGATTCATTTACAAATTGCTAGCAAATTAGAAGTTCATGATTCTGACCGCGTATTGGCAACGTTGCCAGCTTCGGTCCTGGGAGGGACCTTTGTTGTACCATTTTCCTATTTATTTCCTGTCTCATCTCCATGAGATGCTTTTCAATAAAGCGACAAAATATCTAGTTGGTCAGGACTGCTATCCAAGTCACTATGAAGAATAAAAACTGACTTCTCACCAACCTTCACTAAACCGTTGGATGACAAAGACAGTTTGCAGATTTTTTAACGTATACCTGGGTCGATGATTTAATAGCCAAATAAATCACATTCATAATTCATTCAATCAAATTCTATAATTAACTATCTATATCTAAAAATGCACTCAGGGTTCCAGGGGGTCGGGGGCTGGGAGGGTGGGGGGTGGAGCCTATCCCAGCTGTCATTCAGCAAAAGCCCTGGTTCACCCTGGACCAGTTGCCAGAGGGTCACATACAGAGTCAAACAACCATCCATCCTCTCATTCACACTTCTGGGAAGTGGAGGGTCTCCAACGAACCCAATTCATGCTTTTGGATTGCGGGAGGAAACCAGAGGAAAACCACGCAGACACGGGGAGAACATGCAAACTCCACACAGTGGCTGAACCAGGGACCTCCTTGCTGTGTGGCGGAAGTGCTAATCACCGTGTCGCTCCATTCATAATTCCTAACTGATAATTTTAATAAAGGCAGCAAGTTCAGACGGATAAACAGGCTCCCATACGAATAACTGTGATGATCTATCAATCATCTTCTGTCGTCAGTGACTCGTCAGTGGAATATTGTAGCTTTGAATGACCGCACTATACCATCGGAACATTTCACTAATTCTAGTAAGGTCTCAATTGTTATGCCCACTCTTGGTGGCGAAATTACAGCTCCTGGAATAATCACATTGGACCCATTTCCCAGAGAAACAGGGTTTATGGGTCTAGAGATCTTGACAGGCTCGCCAAAGGCCCCCATCGCAACGCACAAAACACACATGTACATCTGTCTGATGCAAACTGGAGCGGAGATAACAAGGTCTGGTGGGAGTCTTTGAGAATACACTCCTCAAAGGTGAGGGTACATAGAGAGATGAGGTGGGAGGCATGAAACAGAGACCATTGAAAAAAAAACACAGTAGTGTAGAACCACACTTGGGTTTGGGCAAACACACATCACTCTTTCATACGCAACAAACTCCTCATTGTGCGCAGCCTCAAACAATTACACACTCGCAACGACAGCTTGCTTTGTGTGCATAGCTTCTCTTGGTCGTATCTCTGTGGCCAGCTCATCTGCGTCTCCCGCCACTGGCTCCTACAAGGGAAAGAGGATTAACTGCAGGTCCACGTCACATTTCAGGCTGCCTTTTGCGTGGACGGAGCTGAGGGAGGTGGGATAATGCCATTTCATGTCTTTGAGCACAAGCATGATGCAATGACGCTCAATGGATAAACTCTTAAGCACTTGGAGACCAAACGGTGACCAAAGTAAGAGCCAAGTAAAACCAAAGAGCTGCATGGATGGAAATTAAAAACGTTTTTTGGGAATAAAATATGATTTCTTCAAAAAAGTTTCAATAAAGTCCATTTTTTGGGGGGTTTTTACAAGGTTCATTTGAAGTTACTTTCAAGTTAATAATGTGAGGATGCAGGGAAAACACTCTTTTTCGTTGAAATTTCATTGCACTGTCTGATCACTATATTCTTACAACTTATATGACGATAAAAGTATGGAATCTTAAATCTTGAAATTATCAGGAGTTGTATTTCCATTGTTTATATGAATCTTTGACCTCTGCGGGGAGGATCTGAAACGTACAGACAAGGTGATATCCTGAGGTCGGCGACAAATGAAATTTCATCTTATGACAGTTGCCTGAGAAATGAATCAGTAAGTTATTAATTGTATTTGGTATCGGCTTTCTCTTCAAACGCATGGCAGTCGGATGGCAGAGCTTTCTAGGTGCAGGAACACTGTCATATTGAGAAGTCTTGTTTTAGGATCCAATATCTTTCCCATGACACATCCAGGTTACCGAGTAACGCCATCTCGGTTGAAAGGACAGTTCTATGTTCAACCATGAAAATCGTATCGTATGCGTGAGCGATGTGTGAAGTGCAAAACAGAAAAATCTTTTATGCTACAAGCAAATTAAGTCATATCTGGGTGTTTTGTCTTGTAACTATTTTCAGTAATATGCCAATAAAATATGAATCTTTTACTAATCAAATAAGATTATTCGCATTTAAGCCCCTTTGTATCGATAATGTAAAGTGATTCTGTCTTACATGAAGTGACAAATGAATTTGTAATAAAATATCAAAATTTACATTGCAAAGACTTTCTTGTTTTTTAGTGAAGATGAAGAATGGGAAGCAGAAAGGACATGGTCAGTAGACCTCAGTGATCAACCTGTTTTGAGATGGCATAAAAGCTCAGAAGTAAATGACTCAGGGTCAGCAATCTATGGCTTCATAAGTAATTAATACACCAATTCTAATCGATCAAACCAGAGGTATTCAAACACTGTGTACGCAAAGCTCAATGTCTCATTTATTTTTTCCTGAACGAGTCTCTCCACCAACATTTCACATGGCAAATTTCCACCAGCTTCCATGTTGATGTGTGAGGCATTAAACAAAAAACAAAAATAAGTCTGCCAAGAGTACCCTCAGGATGTCACGCTACTGTGTGTGTGTGTGTGTGTGTGTGTGTGTGTGTGTGTGTGTGTGTGTGTGTGTGTGTGTGTGTGTGTGTGTGTGTGTGTGTGCGTGTGTGTGTGCGTGTGCGTGCATGTCTGTGTGGCCTTAAAGTCAACATTACATCATTAACGCCATTCTCGTAACTTTACAACAGCACTGAGTGTGTTGATTTACCGACATCAACGAGCTGCCGCCATTCCAGCTCCGACAAAATGAAAAAGAGCCGGGCATCCCGAGCCGTTTGATGTTTTCAAGGGTCAAAAAAAAAATCTGGTTTCTCTTTCCCTTCTTCTTGAGGCCCAGGCAGGAAAATAAAACCTGCCACGCGAGGGCAGAGCTCGTATATCATGCGGCCAAACAATGTGTAAGTTGAGTGTCTTAGGGGTGTCGCTCTCCTGCTGCACTTTACAAGTCACCCTGGGCCACTTTAATTGATTTCAGCCGCCGCGTTCACGTGCAAACAAACACCAGGCGTGCTCAAAACACAGTCGGTAAGGCGCGAGAGCACACGCTCGCATGTACTTGTCAAAACCGTAGGCTCGGGCTCGTCGTACACTTCCATACGCCCTCATGCAGAAATAGAAAAACACTTGACCAAGTCAGCCAATGTCGTACTGCTCCCCTGGGGTGGCATCTGTTTGAGCGCGGATGTGTTCAAATGAAATCTGCAAAAAAAAAAAATATCATTTTTACATTTATAAGTGTGAATGTTATGAATAGTGTTGTCAGGATACCTAATAATTTTCCAAGAATTTTACAGAGGGGGTGGGACTTATGCCAAAGCAGTTTGTACAATTTTTTTTATATCATTTAACATGACAGGGCACGGCAAGTATGTGACGAACAGTGCGATACATTAACTATTTATGTGTAAATGTGTATGTATGTGCTATCTATGTGTAAATGTGTATGTATATATGTATATGTGTATATTGTGTATATGTGCATATATATTTATGTAGGTATGGGTCTGTGTGTAAAAAATGTATGTATACGTGTGTATGGTGACATATGTGCATATGTGTTTGCACTGATATGTGTGTGTATATATCTTTCCTGTTTTTTTGTTTTTTTTCTCTAATGTTGCTGCTGCATTACCCGAATTTCCCCGAAGGGGGATCAATAAAGTGTTACCTTATCTTATCTTATCTTAACACCGGCAACCCACTAAAAATGACCGAAAATAAAAAAACAGGATGAATCTCAACTACAAAAACAAGAGTTTACAGTCAGGGGAAAAAAAAAAAAAAAGTTTACCTCATCTTCTGTTTTCTGTACTTATCTCATTTGATGCATACTTTCTATTTTGATCAGAGCCCTGTATCATTCAGTGGGACAGCTCTGACCTCCAAAGTTGGGAAACTTTGAAGCGCGAAAGAGAAAACTCAGAGGTTGTACATGAACGATGGCTTTGTGCAATATCAAAGCCAACCAAACTGTCACCATTGGCAGTTGTTTGGACGCTGGTGTGGTGGGAACTTGTTTGTCTTGGTGTATTTGTTTGTTGTGATGGTCTCTGAGGTGGGAAACCCTCCCACTCAATTGGCCTCGGGTTCGAGAGTAGCTAGAGGACAGGTCATACAAAGGCGCAGTGTGATGGGGTCATCACTGTCAATGCTCAGACTCGGGGGGTGTGCCAACTCCGTAAATGACGGCTTCGTATGGCTGCCATGTCCTGCTCTTCTCAAGTCACCATGCCTTGAAGCCATTCACCAAAAAAAAAAAAAAACCCTCAACAGCATGTTTACGAAGCAAACCTGGGAGGATAGGCTCGAGGGATGTAAAAGACTACTTCTAAAGGCTAAAGACTATAAAAGAAACAATCCGCCGACATCACATGACTACCTTTGCCTGAGTTCTTGTCCTCAAGTGTGTGTGAGAGACTGGGCTGGTGAGAAAAGCTGTGGATTTACATAGCAGTCTGCAACTTCAAACGAGGTGGCTGACATTTGAATGGGCTGGTGGTGGGAGCCTCTGGTGGGGTTTTGTCGCCATGCAGGGTGAGCCAAGGAAAATGGGCAAGCACACTGGTGGGATTTGTGTATAGACAGCTTGTCCTGTTTACCGAACCTACAGGTTACCATAGGAGCCTTGCACAAACTGTGTGTGCAGGACAAAGAGTGAGTGTGAGAGAGAAAGATAGAGACGCTGGAAGATGAAAACATAAACGGGGTATAACGTGTGGTGTCAAATGGGTGCTAAACCACTCAGACCACTGCTAAGAAAAGACAGACCGTTGATGAATAATGTACTAATAATAGGGCGGTCAGATCCACGAGACGTCAATTTCTTGAAGCTCCCAGGGTCTGTTCATGACTAACGCAGCTCTTCTGCAAAATAAAAGCGAGAGCCAAAGGCGTTTCTGCCATAACGGGGCAGCAAACACGCTCTCTCACATACACACTTTGTACTTTCATCATAAGCCAATCTTAACCTGTGGAAGGCCGGTAATGAGAAGGATGTGAGTCTTAGCCCAAAGCTTTAAATACCCCATTATGATCTTGTGCCAAAATCACCAAGACGGAATCCTGAGCATTTGTTAAATTTGGCAAATTAAATGGCCGACCTTCCCTCAACAATTAGCTGATCCCGACATGTCAAGCTCGGGCAGAAAGAAGCTGTTTAAAAAAAAAAAAAAACAACCTAAAATACGCCCGGGCAGCTGTGGCTAAACTTCAGAACGCATCCAAGCATAACAATGTCAACATCAGGAGGTATAAATGTTAGTTCAGCACACAGGGAACCGAAGGGAAAAACCCCTTGCTCCTGAGAAAGAACACCTGTCTGAGTGAGTGTATACTCTGGAATGAGTGTATGCCGCTGGGAGGGAGGGAGGAACGCATGTGAGGGAGTGTGTGCACGTGTAAGTCTGTATACAAAATCTGTGCAAATACCCACTCAGGGTCATACATAAGTCTAATACAAACTTAAATTACAGCTCTAACTTTTCCCTGTACGCACGGGTCAGGATTCAGAGCGTATATGCACGCTGATCCACCTACACAGATCCAGCACTCCTCTCGCTCTCTCTGCTCACAGTTTTCCCTTTCCCTGCCTGGCTGCACTGCTGGCTGGCTTGGTGGCGGTTGCCCTGTCTTTCAGTCTATTTCTAGGCCCAGAGCCCAGCGCAGAGGCAGGCAGTCAGTCAGTCAGGCGGTGTGGTGGAGGGCAGAGGGGTTGATGCGTGTGTCAGAGAGGCGCTCTCCCACATTCCCCCGGCGGCTGGCAGCAGGCCGGGCCTGCGGAGGGGGGTTCGCCTCTTTCTCACGACCTCTCAGGTTCCTGCGCTCATCTGGGAGCTATTCATTTCCTGCCAGAAAACAGCCTTCCCCTGCAACTGCAGGAGGAGGGGGATGTAAGGGGATGGTGGCGAGGAGGTGGGGGGTGGGGGGGTGGGGGGAGTTTGGCTTCAAAATGAGTCCAGGGCTTGGTACAGCAAGCCCTGGGCTTAAATCATAAAGCTCTCGCTTGTCTGGGCTGCAATCAAAGACAGCCCTAGTGACGGGTCGAGAGAGAGCATGAGCGCGAGTGAGAAGAACCATGAGAGAGAGAGAGGGAGAGTGGACCATATGGTAGCACTTAGGGAGCCAAAGAGGAAGCAGAGGAGTTTTTTCTCCCTCCTTCTCGCTCCCTGCATGCACGCGGAGTGTGGGAAAAGTTAATGGACACGCATGGCAGCTAACCCCCCGGTCATGTTGTGACATGTGTGCGGTCACTGCGGCAGCTCGGCCACTGCACTGGGTAATTGGAGAGGCTCGTAAAGCTGTTCTCCGGAGGGGAAGAAACCGCCGAAGATGTCGGTGAGGCGGGGTGGGAGGGCTCAGCAGCTGGGTGTTGTCCGGGTCACACCACGTGCCTCCCAGACGTCCTGCGTCCAGCTGTGGCCCCTGGGCTCGGGGCAGGAAGCTCGGCGCTGGTTGGAGCACAGCTGGAATGCTTGGTGAACGCTGCGTGTGTGTGTGTGTGTGTGTGTGTGAATCAGTGTTTGTGTGGAGATGCTCTGACTCACAGGAGATCGACTGTTATCCTGTGTGGTAGCTTTTACCCCCTACACACACACGCACACACACACACTCCCCACTACCTCACACACTGTGCCCTTTGGCCAAGCATTTCCTCATCCAGCACCCCTGCACAAATACACACACACACACACACACACACATGCAGACACAGACACAAGAAGAAGACACATGGCTCCAATCAAACATGGATGCATGGCCCCCCTGTAAAAAGGTGTGATGAAAATTCAAAATGATGGTACTTATCCACACTTTGTGCCTCTTAGCACATTGCTAATTGCAAACACCTGCACCCCCCTCCCCTAGACACTCCCCCTTCAAAGAAGGGCCACACTCGGATAGCTGGAGGGGGCGCGTACACCTGGGCAGAGCAGAGCGCTACCACATGGCTCGGTGGCGAGGTGTTTAACATGCGCTTCTGCTGTCAGCCCCCCCCCCAGCATCAAGGAACTCCCCTCCGCTCAAATTAAAGCCACAACCCAAAACGACTCTTTGTGCCAGTACGTCCGAAAATGGATGTTGCCGCTCATGTGAAATCTGAATCCTAAAAATAATGAGGAGGATTTCCTCTAAGGAAAGGGCTTTGATCAGCTCAAATTGGTAATCGTCCAATAGGTTATTCTATTAGAATATGGGAGACTTCTGCCGGTGCACACAAGGCTATCTCAGAACGAACACACCCGAGAAGATCTTGGGCTAAACGATAGCAAATACAGGTTCTATCAATGAAACCCCCTGTGGCTTTGCATTTGTTTTGGGCTCGTGGATCATATACCGTATATTAAGGTAGTGCCCTAGATAGGGATCCAGAAGGGCCCTTGGCTGCGTGCTGCTCCCTTTCTCGTCACCGCGTTCTCTTTTACAAGCCACAACAGCTTGTGGTTGATTCAGTTTTCAGCTTGCGAGTCTGGACGTAATTTTCACGGCGAAATGCGTTCCTGCGGACACCTACTGCAGTGGGAAGTACCCCGGAGTACTTCTGAGTACTCCAGGAGGTGTTGGCATGTATGTGTGTGTGTGTGTGGACAGATTCTGTCGTCACAACAGTGTCTCAACTACTCAACTATACAAGATGCAGCCAAAAAAACTTTGCAGGTGTGTTTTTCGAGAGAGGAAAGGGGAAGGCTGGGAGTGGAAACGGGTTATGTGTCTGGACACTTGCCTGGCCTGGGACACTAAGGTACCCGACACGCACCGACACACACACACACACACACACACACACACACACACACACGTGCGCACACATAACATCTCTTGCATCGAATAATACACAGCAAAACTTTACAGGAGTAGCTGGAATTAGAAGAACCTGTCAGAGAATTTCTAAAAGGCTAAATAAATGTAAGAATGGGTAAGCTGTAAAACAGTGATTAAAGAACTGCTGATACAATAAAGCATAAATCTTCTTTTCCTTTCAGCTCTACCGTCAGGGGTGGCGAACCAACTTCCTCTATCAAACCCTACTCTCTGTATGCCCTTCTCTCAAACCAACTACCTTCACATCCTCTTTCTCTACGTCCATGAATCGCCTCTTCCGTCTTCCTCTAGGCCTCCTGCCTGTCAGTGCCGACAAGAAAATTGACCATAATTAATACATCTAAAAGACAAACAAACACGAACAAAAAGTTCTACTCAATCGTGTGAGAATGACATCCACCAATAGTATGATTTAGTTTTTTCCCTATACTAAATAGACAAAAGGCAACTTGAAAAGTTAATATTTCTCAGCCTGCTTGTTTTCCTTATACACAGAAAAGGGGTGCGTTTGCACCCACGGTCGACGCAAAACACTAAAATATATACTCTGCATGAATGTCCCTTCCGCCAAACAAGGTTAAAACTGACCGACGATCCTACTTGTGACTCTCTCATTCCAACAGGTTCAAACAGGTTTCAATACTTCCCGAGAAAAACTACGCAAACCTGAAAGCGCGCCCATTGATCCGCCCGCCGCCGATCAGACTGCAATGCTCATCGGAGATGCAAGATGGCGCTAGTGACCTCTGAAAACCCCGGAACTTTCCGCTGATGAGGTGAAACAACAGCAGCAGCAGCAGACAGAGAGCTGAGGCTCCATCCTGCCAGACGCATTTATTTAGAATGGAACTCCCGAATAAGTGACTGATATTCGCAAAGGGTGTTTTTTTTTGTTTTTGTGAGAGGAACTAAAAGCAGGAATGGCTCATTCAAAAAAAAAAACGAAAAAAACAACAACAACGATAATAAAAATCGACCCCACCAGCAGTCCTCCGCGGGTGTTTTGATTCCCCGAGTGGAAGAGACCCAAGTATCAAGCGCACTTCGGTTCCCAAGTTGGACCAAAAAAAAATTTATTTGTCTTCCAAAACGAAGAACAGCATAAGCGCGTCGAACATTTCTTTGGCATCAAACGGTAAGAAAGACAATTCAAAATTGTATATAAATCAAAACGCAGTGAACGGACTTCCACAATACAAATCTCATTTCAATATGAACTTTACTCCCTTGTTAGCTGTACAAATATAGTGCATACTCTTTCCATTTTACAAGAAAAAACATATTTAAAAACAACGTTTTTTTCCTCCTAGTATTGAACAAAGAAAGAACTAGTAAGTGTCATAAAAATAAAAATAAAAATTAAAGTCTTTGCGGTTCCCGGCTTCACCAGGGTCTCCACACTGAGTCCGTGTTGCCCGACGGGGCCCCGGGGGACACCGCCGCCGGCACGGGCACCGACGTGCCGACGTTGTTGGCGTACACCGGGATGACGGGGCCGCTGGGCGTGAACGCCGCGTTGGGTATGAGGAAGGCGAACTGTCCGTCTGTGGCCGGCACGATCTGGAAGCCGCCGTACACTTTGGTGGCGTCCGTGGGCAACGCGGCGGGCGAGGAGCCCCCCTTGCAGGGCACCGCGTTCATGGGCAGGACCTGCGGGGAGGAGCTGGGCATCTGCACCATGGACTGGCCGAAGGAGGGGTGGGTCGGCCCGGCGGCGGCGGCGGCGGCGGCGGGCAGCTGATGCTGGTGCTGGTGCTGGTGCTGGCTGGGGTAGTTCATGGCGTTGATCTGGGTCATGCAGCTGGCCAGGTGACCCAGCAGCCGCGTCCGCACCTCCGTGTTGACGCCCTCGCAGGTGGAGAGGAAGCGGGTGACTTCGTTCATGCACTCGCTGAAACCGGCGCGGTATTTGCCCAGGACGGTAGGGTCGGTGTTGAGCGCCGCTGCAGGAGGAGGAGGAGGAGGAGAGGAGGGGGAGGGGGATGATGATGATAAGCAGGCTAAAAAAAAAAAGAAAAAAAAAAAAGGGCAGCTCTCATGCAGAGAGGGGGTTGGGGGGAGGGGGGGCAGCTGCGGGGGCTTACCGGTCATCTGAGCTCTCTGGAGGTTCCGGAGATGCTTCACGGTCATCTCCAGGATGTCCGCCTTCTCCAGTTTGGAGTGTCTGGAGCTCTGAGGAGACGGAAACACGCAAAGGGTGAGGATCCAGGCGCGGGGTGGGCTCCCGGGCACCGCCAGGTACAACAACCCCCCCCCTCCCCCCACAGACCCTCTCCCTTCCACACCCCACTGGTTTTTTCGCGCCACCGAGGACCTTCTTACATCTTTTTTGAGCGCGTCCAGGATGAGGGTTTTCAGCTGACCCAGGCTCTCGTTTATCCGGGCTCTTCTCCTCTTTTCCATTATAGGCTTGGATGACTGAAAACAAAATCAAAAGAAAGAAATAAATAATAAATCAAAGACGACGCGCTGTCACGTCTTGAGATTTGACGGTGCGTGTGGAAAAACCGCGACCGCGCGGCGAACGACGCCTGCGCGAAGAGCGCCGCCGGTGTCCGGGGATGTCTGCGGGTTCCGCTCACCTTTCTGTGCTCCGAGGCTGTCTTGGGCTTATCGGGCGTCGTGTTCATGCTCGCCGGAGTCGCGGCGACCGGAGAGGAGGAGGTTTTTTCCATCATGTCGGCAGGCATCTTCTTTATTGGAAATATCCAACAACACCAAAAAATAAAAAATAAAA
>CAAKHD010005980.1:22774-35210 GCA_901007705.1 Fistularia tabacaria
GTTGTTTGGTTTTTGTGGTACAGAAACGAACACACACACCAGCAGCGTTGTCAGCCTCTCAGTGTCTGCTACCAGGAACACACAGCGGCGGCGGCGTGTGTGTGTGTGTGTGTGTGTGTGTGTGTGTGTGTGTGTGTGTGTGTGTGTGTGTGTGTGTCGAGGCAAAAGGCCGCCGCGCACTGCTGGCTCCCGAGGGGGGGCGTGTGGGGGGGATCCGGCGCTCGGACATGTGAATGAGAGGGTGAATTTCTGCGTGTCTTCATCGGACACACGGATGAGAGGGTGAACGGTTGCGTGTTTCTATAACATGAAGCGATGAAGGAGTGAATGCTCTTACGTTTACACGACATGTGAATGACAGCGTGAACGTCTGCCAATGCGTGTCTCTATATGACGTGTGAATGAGAGGGTGAATGGTTGTATGTTACTGTATGACACGTGGATGAGTGAGCGCAGAGCCGTACGTCTATGACGTGTGAATGACAGGGTGAATGGCTGTCTGTTTATGACGTGTGAATGAGTGAATCAATGCATGGTCTTTATGATATGTGAATGAGAGGGTGAATGGTTGTATGTTACTAAATGACACGTGAATCAGTGAGTGTATGCATATGACATGTGAATGAGAGGGTGAACGTTGCAAGAAGATGTGCTTATGAAGGAGTGAATGGTTGCATGTTTATTGATGTGAATGAGTGAGTGCGCGGCTGTGAGTCTACGTCGTGTGAATGACAGGGTGAATGGCTGTCTGTTTAAGACGTGTGAATGAGTGAATCAGTGCACGTCTCAAAATGACACGTGAATGGTTGCATGTCTTTAGAAGGTGCACCGATGAAGGAGTGAATGGTTGCATGTTTCTATATGACACGTGAACGAGTGAGTGCACAGCTGTATATGTAGTGTGAATGAGAGGATGAACGGTTGCATGTCTTTAGAAGATGAAGCGATGAAGGAGTGAATGGTTGCCATGTGAACGAGAGGGTGAAGGGTTGAATGTCTCTCAATGATGCTTGAATGAGAGGATGAATGGTGCTTCTGTACGTTTCCTTCATGGCCTTTTCCTGACTGCTCCAAGGCGGACCCTCCCTCTCGTCCAACGACGGCTGGGATAGGCTGTCATTGGCTGTGAACGGTATCGAGAATGAATGAATGAATGAATGAATGAATGAATGAATGAATGAATATACCGGCGATCCTTCAATTTAACACTGAGATTGAAGTCTGAATTCAACCTGATCCCGATAAAGCCAACTCAGTAAATCCAGGTAAACGAGGAGGTTAAACGGTGAGATTAGTGTTTAGCTCCGCGTGGACTCTGGCCTCTCCCTCCGCCGGACCCCAGAGTTCACCGGAGGGTCACTTCTGTCGGAGCAATTAACTCCGCAAACGCAAACGGGGGTGGGGGGGCGTTTGGTCCGGGAGAGAATCAGCATTAAGGTGAGAAGTGAGCAAACAGAGAGCGGCACCGCGGAAAAGAGGAATGACTTCATTCCGACGGAAGAGGGGGAATTTACAAGGCGCCGCCGTCGCGCTCCGCTCTCGTGCAACATATGGATCAGGTTCAAATGGATATTAATCACATCCAATATTTGTTTATGTAACCGCGGATTGATTCGAATCCATATTTATGAGTCGACGAGCCGAGGCTCTGGAGGCGAGCGTAACCCGGGTGACCGAGGGGCGACGCTCCATTTTGTTTTTTCTCCGGTTTCGGCTGCATTCGGGACCGGATGCTCCGTCTGTTTTCCTTGCGGCCGCGGCGACCATTACCGGCCCTAAATTCAGGAGATAAATGAGCGCCAGGGCCCGCTCGGTCCATGTTTCATTGATTTTCATAATGAACAACACCATTCCACTCACAGGAGTTTTATGTCTTTTGTATATGAGAGGAGCCAAACCGACGGCGCTTCCCACATTTGCTGTCGCTGCATCAGAAGGCGGTGGTTTTCTGCCCGCTGAGCAGTTTCTCCACACATTCTCTTGGAGCTTCAAATGAACTCCGCTCGGCAGCTGCGGGTCTCGTTGTCTTTTCATTTTATGGACTCCTTGGGTGCCGGATTTTAATTGTGTTGTGCCGGTGACGATAAAGGAGTAAAACATCGTTTTTTCGCCAAATTAAAACACATAACGGAAATGAAATGGCGATACAGCTCTTTCGGCATCTTGGGGTTTCAAAGCGGTTATCACTCGATGACATTCCAACCATAACCGCACACTCGTGGCGGCGGAGCCGCTAACAAGACCGCCGGGCGCAGCCGCTGCCTTGCTCAAGGGCACTTCGGCACACGGACGGGGGGGGTTGTTGACACAAATGACTTTTCTTCCTCCCTCACAAAGTAACATTTTATAGAATATGTAAGAGAAGAGCTGATGTTTGCCGATGACACTGTGATCTGTAGTGAGAGCAAATCTTGAAATCTAGAGAGGTGGAGGTTTGCTCTGGACAGGAGAGGAACGAAGGTCAGTCGCAGCAAGACAGAATATTTGTGTGTGAATGAGAGGAACCCGGGTGGAACGCTGAGGCTGCAGGGAGTGGAGATCGAGAAGGTGGAGGATTTCAGATTTCAAGTATTAAAGGTCAACAGTCCAGAGTGTGGGAAAAGAGGCGAAGAAACGGGTTCAGGCAGGTTGGAATGGGTGGAGAAAAGTGTCAGGGGTTCTATGAGATAGAAGAACATCAGCCAGAAGGAAAGGAAAGGTGGAGGAGACAGTGGTGAGAGCAGAGATGATGGATGGTTTGGAGAAAAGACAGGAGGCAGAGCTGGAGGTGCCAGAGATGAAGATGTGGAGGTTCTCTTTGGGAGTGACCAGGATGGAGCGGATCAGGAATGACATGGTAGATGTTTTGGAGAGAAGGTCAGAGATGGTTGGGTCATGGACAGAGGAGGGAGAGTGAAGATATTGGATCAGAGGTCTAGATGAAGACCAGAGAGAAGATGTATGGAGATAGTGAGAGGACATGAAGAGAGGAGGATCCAGAGAACAGGGTTGGATGGAGAAGGTGGATTGGCTGTGGAGACCCTGAAGGGAAAAACCCAGAATAAAAGAAGAAGAAGCAGAAGTTTGATTCTTGGTTCAGGATGTAACCTTTTGTGAGGACTCTGACCCGACAGCAGCGCAGATCATTAAAATATTTTTCCCAGTTTTATGAACCGTGCCGAGGCCGGGCTGGTCTAATGGGGCCCCGAGAGTCTCCCGGGGGTCCCGGACAGCTCGACGGGCCGCAGGCTGCAGCTCAAAAACCCCCCGATGGAGGCTAAAGCGAGGTGTCCAAGATGGCTACAGGAAGAGCTGCGGCGCAGAGGGGAATAGAGAAGAGAAGACAGGCTGATTCAGGAGATTCACGCAGAGAAAGACGTGAACACGGCCGCAATCTACGCAATCGCCGCCGCCGAAACTTCCTGTTTCCCCGTCGAACCCAGCCGAGCAGCGGCTCCCGGAGCCCCGCGGACGCAATCTGTGCCGTTTACTCACATCCCTTCTGCTCCTCGCAGGGGAATCGAAGGGTGTGTCAGGCCGAAACGGCCGAGCTGTCGAGTTTCGCCGGTCCCTGGTTTACGCAACACGGCTGTGTCCAAATCAAATGAATCAAACCGAAGTGACGCATGCATCGGTGTTGTTTGAGCAAGGAAAACATAACGAGAGAGCCGCGCCGCAGCTGTGCAGAGATGCGGCTCACGTATTCGGGCGCGGGAGAAATGATAGCGCGGTTACGTGTCAAACGCCTGCAAATTGGTGTCGCGGTAATTTCTCGCCCTTTTTCCCGAGCACCGCTTTTACCGGTAAATAGGTTCATATTGCATTCCATACCGAAATAAACCGCGGCGCCTCGCCGTTCGGAGAATCTCGGTTTCTGTAAACCTCCTGTTGTTTTAACCTGGTGAAATTGCTCTATTTTCCCGGTTAAACGTGGCCTCCCTGTCACGGCCGATCGTAAAATACACTTCGGATAAAGCGGCGTCTGACTTTACGATGAATCGGGGATCCGGCGGAATTTAATTCCCTGTGAACAAGATTTTAGCTTGGCTTCTGCAAAGCCTGGATGCGTTTGTTTTCTTTCCCCTCGCACTCGGCAGATATGTAATAGTTTCATATCCGCGGAAAAAGTCAAGATATGAAGGTTCAGCGGTTGGATTAGTTTACAGACGTGGTTTGTTCTATCGGCACCTTCCCTCCAGGAAACTGGCAGAGGAGTTGCACGCCTTTTATCACCACGGGGGGGGGGGGTCAACAGGTACATCTGCAAAACACACACACACACACACACACACACACACACACACACACACACACACACACACACACACACACACACACACTCAACAAGCAAGCTCATTCATGAGCTCTCTCTCCTGTCACTCAAAGCTGGTCATCACGTTGCAAGACTCGGATATGCGATGCTCCCGTGAAAACACGGATGTCCCGTGGATCTGCGGCATCGATCCCCGGGCTCGACCGGCCTGCTGCCGCGCCGGTGCGGCAAATGGTTAAACGTACAAGTGAAAGCAAGTGTTCCGCAGGAAAATCCGCCCCCATTGTCTCTATTGTTGTAGGGCACAATGCTGCGGTGATGACTGTTGGCCCTGACAGGTGCACAGGTGTCGGAGTCTGTTCGGCGTCTGTTCTGTTCCCTCCGTCTCGCTGCAGTGGAAATTCAGCTCCTGTATCCAAAAAAGGCGTCGATGAAAACTAACGTAATGGCGTTTGGAACGGTGGCGTCTCATTCGATTCTGCAGGCGTGCGGCTGCACGTGTGCGGTGAAGCGCCTGCGTCCGGCGCCTCCACCTGCATCTTTGCTGCTTTACTCCTTTTCAGCTTATGGTTAGCGGCAGGCTAGCCTCTGGTTAGCGGCCGTAGGCTCACTCCGCCGGGGGATTTCCCGTGATGCGCTTCTCTCTTCCCGGTCACGTCCCTTCATCAATGATCCATGTGCGATAGCGGCTTCAGATCTTCTCCCGAGTCCGCGGGCGCTCTCATCTCGTAGCTTCCCAGGGGCCGTGGCTCGATGCGCCGCAGCGTCCCGCGAGGCCTCCGGCATTGTTATTTCTTTTGTGAATACCGGAGCATCATTCCAGGTATTAGCATGCGGCTTCGGCGCGAATGCTATCCCAACCCTCACGTCGTCCCCCGCCCCCGTCTCCGTCACAGTCTGGCTCTCTCCGCGTTCGAGGCAGAAGGCCGCCCCCATGCAGCGGCAAAAGGCGGCGTTTCCTCGCCCCTGTTGCTAAGCTATGACTAGAATAGAGCAGAACTTTACGAACCCCTGAAGGAGATTCTTTTGCCGGAAGGCTCCAACATTAAATTAATTCACCGGAAACATGATATTGATTTTATTGCTGTCAGGTTTTCCGTCTTGCAGAAAGGGGGAGGAGTTCTATAGTTCGATGGCCACGAGGAAGAAAGATCTTCTGCGGTGTTCTGTGGAGCTCCTCGCTGGTCTGGGCGCTCTGGTCGGACTTCAGTCCAGCATGCAAGGAGTGAGAGGCGTCGTCCCTGATACCGAGCAGCTCCTCTCAGACGGCTCCTCTGAACGGTGCAGCTCCCGGGACGGAGCCGGCCTTCCTGATGAGCTTATTAAGTCTGCTGGCGTCGGCCGTCTTCGGCCTACCGCCCCGGCGCACCGCAGCGCTGAAGATGACGCCGGACACCACCGCGTGACGGAACATCTGCAGCACGGCTCTGCAGACGTGGACAGACCTCAGTCTTCTGAGGATGAACAGGCGGCTCTGCTGCGGGGGGGCGGCGGGGGGCTGCTGGGTTTCTGTAGATCATTTTAAAGAGAGCGGTGTGACTTTCAGACACCCGGGTCTGGGATTCGACAAACATTAATAAAATCCGACTTGACTTGAATTAATAGCTGTCATGAATGAAAGTCGCAATGATTCTTTTCGAATGTCCTGTACGCCGCGCTGCGATCTGCGCTGCGATCTGCGCTAATGGATTCACGTAAGCGGGAGAGGAATGAAGTGCAATAGCCAGTTTTATTACTCAGGAAAACTCATAAAAATGAAACATGTGGGACCTTTCTATGGCGCACTCTTTAAGGAAGACCGCCTGGCGGTCTACGTCTCCCGAGCCCAGTCTTCTCCCGGTCCTCTGGAGCCGATGAAACCTTTTAGCAGCTAACGGGACGGATGCATTCCTCGCGGTTGAAGTCAGTCCGTCATTTGCCGCCCGCTCATAAACATCGCTCTGGGTGATTCGCGTCCTGCGGCCGTAAATCGAGAGAGCGTGCTTTCAGGTGCGAGACTGAAAATATGTTTGATAATAATTCCGCGTTGCATTTTAACCTCCTTCCCCGCCTGCCGCGTCTGATCTAATTGGAGGCGGTTGAAAGTCCGCGCCGAAAGCAAGGCGAACCGCTGAACCCATTTCTATCGCAATTACCACCGCAAACACGCGGCCCGTCATCGAGAACTCATTCACATCCGGCAGATTGCGTTTTCGTCCTTCTTTTGTTCCCTCCGGGGAGAAGCCGCCTGTCCGCCTCGCAGACGTACGGTTCTGCCGCAACCCTCTCCCTCCTCGCCGGCAGGCCGCCGGGTCGGTGAAAGTGCCAGGCTCTGCAAATGACAGGTGCTCAACATCACACCCACGCGCTCTCTCCCGTCCTTCCACACACTCGTACGCTGACGGCTGGAGGTCCGGCAGGTTAAGACGATTGCTGCCGCGGCATCTTTGATCCGGGACTTGGAGTGACTGTTTGTCCTTGATCGTGTTCTCCTTGTCCAAACCGCCGAAGTTCTCGTTCTGTACTTTTGCGCGGAACATCCCTCCCCCCCCCGTACCAGGCACGAGGCCGACGTAGCTATCAAGTGAAAACCTTCCCCGATACGGACAATGATTTCCCATCGTTTAAAAACAACATCCGGGTCCCCTCTGGGGGGGGGGTTGAGTGCGATGTTACTGCCGCCCCGCGGGGGTTTATTCCACGCATGTGTGGGCTGTTTAGAAGCAGTCTGAATGAGACCCGGGGGGGTTGGGGGCGGTGGTGGTGGTGGTGGGGGGGAATGCTCCTTGATAACCTTAATCTGTCATGGCCACTTATCGCGCCTTTTCCAAGTGCACCCTCTCAACTTTTGGTATGTTATTCTCAAAGTCCGATAAAGCAATCTCCCGGGTCTCGCTGCGGCACAATTTGTCTCGGTACATGAATGACCTGACAGACTGCCTGTTTCGCAAGCGCCGGCCGAAAGAATGCTAGATTATTCGCTTATATTAGGGGGAGAGGAAAAAAAAACAAAAAACTCTTGAAATGCGACTGCCCCCGGTCTGAATCTCATCTATCATCCTGTGTTGCTACAGCGTTATATTTATCGTTTTTCTCCTCCAGAAGAAATGATTGTTCAGCGCCATGGAAACCAACAGAATATGTCGTCGGTTATCCGTAATAAAAGCTGAGTCGGGAGGTTTTTCTTCGCCTTGAGAACATTCGCAGCGGGTCGGTCCGAGGCGAAGGCTGTCCTGTCCGTCCGCGTACCTGCCGGAGCGGCTTCATCACGCCGTCTTTGACGCATCTTCGGCGTTTCCATCAGCCGCTCGCCAGGGAAGGCCGACAGCGACGGCAGCCAGACCGACCCTATCGAGCCACTGCAGAAAACTCATTTGTCCCCACAGAAGTCCGGGAGGAAGATGCCGGGGAGGTGCAATCTTCTGATTCCTCCGAGCAACCATGCTAGGTCCGCGTGTCCGGACACTCGCTTCATTTTCCTGGACGACCGCTAACGATACACTCACGGGTGAAGATCTGCCCTGAGATGCTTTGCGACGGCTGCACACAACATTGCGTCCCCTTACGGCCCATTATGTTTCCTCCCGTGGTCTTGTTATGTCCGAAAAAGGCATTCGTTCGAACACGTTTATGTGCTGGAGTAGCGCTATTATCATTACGCTGGAGTGAGGCGTCAAAGCATCTCGGCCGGTGAAAAAGCACAAAATAACAGGCTTCCTTTGCACCCGTCGAGTCGCTCTTCTGCCAGAGAGCTTCAGAGATACCGCAGGACATCATCCACAGGCGAGCGCTTTGTTTCCCCCCCCTCCTCGCTCTTCGGCGTTGGCAGCGCGGTGATGACGGTCCCCGGTCCGTTCGCGACAGGGGGGCCTCTCTGGTGCGGGGTTTGGACGTTCTCCTCGTGTCTGCGCGAGTTTCTCCCGGGTTCTCCGGGTTCCTCCCGCGCACAGTCCAAAAACACACAGGAGGCTCACTGGCATGCAAACCAGAAGGTGAATGTGTGTGTGTGTCTGTGTGGTGTGTGAATGAGAGGATGAATAGCTGTTTGTCTCTATGACGGGTCAGTGAGAAGGTCCCTGAATGCAGCGTGCAGAGAATGAATGAGGATTTTTTGTCGAACTGGACTTGAATTTCTTCACTTGTAGATTTCAGCTCTCATCATCCCGGAGGTTTCTTCAGTTCTGACGACCTGCAACTGGCGTGAATTTCTCCCGGGTTCTCCGGGTTCCTCCCACCTGCAGTCCACAAACAGGCAGGAGATTCACTGGCATGCAAACCAGAGGACGAATAGCTGTATGTCTCTATGACGGGTCATTGAGAGGGTCCCTGAATGCAGCGTAAGCGGCGCGGAGAATGAACGAATGAATGAAGTTTTCTTGTGGAAATCTTCTTTTCGTGGCAACTGGACTTGAATTTCTTCACTTGTAGATTTTCTTCAGTTGTGACGACCTGCGGGGAGTTTCCCGATCTCACTGCCAGGGTTTTGATCCGGCAGCCATTCCTAATGTGGATGTGCGTGCTTTTCTTTTTTCTCAGGCGACATTGAGAAACTCCTCGCAGGTCATCAGAACCGAAGAAGCCTCCAGGACAGCGGTTCTCAACCCCGGGTCGGGTGGAACCCCGGGGGGTTCGGCGGAGGTCAAGACACAAACCCAGACTCGTATGATCTGTGATGACACGCCCCGCCAGGCCATCATTGGCTGCAGGTGATCACGTGACACGGCTTAGCCGTTCTGTGCCGCAGACAGGCCGCGCATTCTGACTAACTGAGTTTCTTTTTGCTATAAATCGAACCAAAAAATCTTTGTTTATCTCCGAATAGCGCATGAGGAAATAAACAACAATTATTTTATGGGTTGAAAAGAATGCAATTAATTTTTTATCAGCGATTGTTTTATTCTGGGTTTTAAAGAAAATAATATAAACGAAAAATCCGCATGTTTGGAGCCCCGCTGGATGCAGCTATGCTTTGAATTTGAAAAAAATCATATTTTTTGCTATGAAGAAGCGTTGAAACCGGTGGTGTTCAGAACCTCCAACAAGGTTAATAGTCAAAGCTCCAGGAGGAGGGTCTGAAACGTCTTCAAGCGAAGAAGTTCAAGTCCGGTTGCCACGACAAGAAGATTTCGCCAAGAATTCCCCATGAGCTGGACAACTGAGAGCCTCCACGGACAGTGAATGAAGCTCTGCAAAGCGCGATGGCAGCAAGTGTGCTCAAAGCGTCTGCTGGATCCGCACTTTCTGCGCTCGAGCTGCCTTCAACGCCAGGAGACGGCTGCGCAGGCCTCCGTGGAAGCTCCCCAACGGGCACGTTCTCAAGTGCCTCCTCCTCCTCTTGATCCCCCCCTCCCGACGGCTCCGACGTCTCCCGGCGCCTTCCGCTGCCCCACGGCGCCGCACACACCCAGCGCCGACGGCGATGCTGAGCAGCGGGGAGCCGCTCCTCCCGTCCGTACGCGGAAAAACCTTTTTCAAAGAGCCGTTTACGCAGTCGGTCTGCTTTCACCCCCAGCGGGCATTTTGTAGCGGTCTCCTCAAGGCCGTGCGCTTCCCACACAGAGAGGCTCCACGCCATACTCACAAGGCAGCAGGTGCACTTAAAATGTGACCTGCCTCCCACGAGCCAGCGAGCATATGTTTGGCGCAGTCTGTTTTTCCAACTCCCATCGAAACTTAAACGCGCGAAACTGGATGCCGACACGGGCGGCGGAAAAAAAAAACAAAAAAAACAAAAAAACACCCCGACCCCGCGGAGAGCCGGTGGCGGGTTATGTAAAGATGAAAAAACGGTCCGCTGGTAAGCAAGTCCCAGATAATCATCACCCGTGACTCTTTCTTTCTGCTTATTTATTCCATGTGAAGGAAACACGAGACATGAGAAGTGTCAGTTCCGCTGCTGACGTACGTCCTGTACATGGACGTCGTAAACCGTCATGTCGCCATGACGGTTTACGACGCGTCTCCCAGCCGCGCATGTATGAGGATCCCAGACGATAGAAGATCAGCTCATTTCAGAGGAAAAAAAAAACAAAAAAAAACCCGAACCCTCCTGGCTCCGGAGCGTCTGAGCGAAAACAGGCCGCTTTGGGATATTTGTCTTATTTATATGAGTTTGCTGGAGTTCTGGCTTCTGTTGTATAAATATGTATGTCGTCTGTCGGGAATGTTTCCCTCTGACACCGACACCCTTGAAATTTGATACTTCTCAGCAGCGACCTGGTTTCCACATAGGTTGTCTCCTTCATTGTTCATACATTTGTTCTTCATCAGCCCGCATGTGTAACGCTGCGGATCCACCCCCCCCACCCCCCACTAGCTCTGATCCCGACACCGAAGGTGGAGGATGTGACTGAACGCAGACGTTGATCTAAATTTAAGATGCGTCTTGACTGAATCTGTGTCTGCATCTGTGAGAAGAGCAGCGGCTCGTCTGGAGCGACGTTGTCGTCGCGTGTCGGGTCGGACCGTGCGACGCGCGGCAGACGCCGTTGCGGTCGATCTTTCGATCGTCTGATGGTTTCACGTTTCCAGGCACGGTGGTTTTACGTCGCTCCTTTGCCGGGATCTGCGTCCGTGAACGCCTTGACCTGCGAAGCTGAGGTAGAAAGTCACGTATTTCTGCGGGGCAGCGTGACATCGTGAGCGCTCGCCAGATCTTCTGCAGACCCTCCTGCGACCGGGATCTCGGGGGGCGACGGGGCCGATCCAAAGCTGGGATTGGGCGAGAGGCGGGGTTCACCCTGGGTCGTTCGATCACAGGGCCGCATGCAGAGACACACGACCAGTCACTCTCACATCATAAAGAGATTTTGGATGCATGTGGAAGGAAGTCGGGAAACCCAGAGGAACCCCACGTAGACACGGGGAGAACATGGAGACGCCACACAGAAAGACCCACAGTCGGACTCGAACAAGGGCCTTCATATTTTCATTTCTTCATATGTTTTTTTTAAATTAATTCAATTTAATTCAATTCAATTTTATTTTATTTTATTTTATTTTATTTTATTTTATTTTATTTTATTTTATTTTATTTTATTTTATTTTTTTTTTTTGTTTTGTTTTGTTTTGTTTTGTTTTGTTTTGTTTTGTTTTGTTTTGTTTTGTTTTGTTTTGTTTTGTTTTGTTTTGTTTTGTTTTGTTTTGTTTTGTTTTGTTTTGTTTTGTTTTGTTTTGTTTTGTTTTGTTTTGTTTTGTTTTGTTTTGTTTTGTTTTGTTTTACTTTAGTCTACTTTACTTTATTTTACTTGACTTGACTCTACTTGACTTGACTTTACTTGATTTTATTTTATTTTATTTTATTTTATTTTATTTTATTTTATTTTATTTTATTTTATTTTATTTTATTTTATTTTATTTTATTTTATTTTATTTTATTTTATTGGAGACAATGTCCCCCTCAAACCTTCATCTTGAGTGTGTGTCAGTAACAGCTGACCTTGACAATCTCAGTCATTGCGCCCGCACAGCTTGCCACACAACACGACCAATCTCAGACATTTTCCCAGACGGGTTGTTCTGCCCTGCTTCTTCTTGAGTGTCTCACTCCGCCCCCCCCCCACCCCCGTTTTAAATTTCCTGACGGTAGACATTTTACTCCCGGGACTCCCAGACACTGACAAATTGGCAACTTTCTCTTTCCCCCCCTGCAGAATAAAATATCAGTAACCTTTCCGCTGAGCGATGTGTCACCTCTGTGATCTGCAAAGGGCTCCGTTTGCTGCTTCGGTGTTTAATAGAAAGCCGATGCCCTTTCATTTTCAGTAATCAAGGCAAGACGAATATCCCTGTTCCGCAGCCGCGCGCCTGTCATTTTTAGTCCCGTTCGGCACGGTTTTACACCGCTTCTCCGTGATCAACCCCGAGATCCTTGTGATCGTTGCTCCGGAGACGCTGTCGAAGTGCCCTCGAGCAAGACGCCGAGCCGCTCATCGCTCTCCGTGCGGCGCCGTCTGTCCGAATGTGTGCGAGCGCGTTTTGGAGTCGGCGCCAGTGCGCCGTGGCGGCCGCCATCTGCCAGCGGCGGTGGATGCGAAGGTGTCGTAAATACACGGCGGTCAGCGGACGGCGGCCATAAGTGGAGTCTGTTTACCATTTGCTTGTCAGGGAAGTACCGACATGTCGCCCTGCAATGGAGCTCTTACGGTCGGAAAGGTTTTTTTTTTTTTTTTTTTTTTTTCCCCCCCGGAAAATTTTTGTTTTGTT
>CAAKHD010005985.1:6866-24757 GCA_901007705.1 Fistularia tabacaria
CCTATTTTCTTTGAAACATAATAAATAGATAAAATGTGATTTTTATGCAGACAAACAAAATACATATATATGTGTTTGTGTTTGTGTGTGTGTGTGTGTGTGTGTGTGTGTGTGTGTGTGTGTGTGTGTGTGTGTGTGTGTGTGTGTGTGTGTGTGTGTGTGTATATACACACACACACATATGGGGGAAGGAGTCAACGTTGTTGCCGATGATGCCATTTCATGTGGCTGTGGAGGCCGATTTTCGAGCCGCACACTCGTCCACAGGTGGAACAGGC
This sequence comes from Fistularia tabacaria, assembly GCA_901007705.1. Lineage (NCBI taxonomy): Eukaryota > Metazoa > Chordata > Actinopteri > Syngnathiformes > Fistulariidae > Fistularia > Fistularia tabacaria. Next base: position 7,145 of record CAAKHD010005985.1, read on the forward strand.
ATATGCTGATGTTGGGTCTGCCTGCTGGTGTCGTTGTGCACATCTCGTGGTCCTCCTTTGAATGAAGATATGGTTCATGTGTTGAGTTACTTCATAGCAGGTAGCTCGCCAGCTGGTGAGATGCCAGTGCCTCGAGGTCGCCAGGGTTGATGTTATAGTGCCTCAGGAGTTCTTTTATGGAATCTTTGTATCGCCTTTTCTGGCGATACAAAGGCCACCAGCAACCCGCTTACGGTTGTGTAGTTGTCCACAGAGGACTGGGCGTGGGAGGGGACACCCGGGTATGCGAGTAGTGTGGCCAACCCAGCGTAGATGCCTGTTCGCCAGAGCTGCTTCCCATGCTAACGGCGCTAGTTGCAGTCGGAATGTCAGTGTGGGGGATCCGGTCTTCATAGGACAGGTTGAGAATTCTTTTTTCAATTCTTTTATATATATATATATATATATATACTGTATATACACACACACACACACACACACACACACACACACACACACACACACATATATATATATATATATATATATATATATATATATATATATATATATATATATATATATATATATAGATAGATAGATAGATATATATAGATAGATATATAGATATATAAAAAAGTAAATTAATAAAATGTGCTTTTCTTGCGGACACTGCTGTGTTGAATTTAAGCCTTGACGCGAAGCCAGGTTTAGTTAATGGGGCTCGACGCGAAACCCAGGAAGTGTTCCCCGAGTCAGCTTGGCCACGCGCCGAGTTAAACGTCCTCGAAACTGGAACACGAACTTGAGGAGCCGTTCCAGATTTTTGTATTTACTCGCAGCCTGAGCCAGGATTACTCAGCATGCCTGTTTCCAGGAATACCCCCCCCCCCCGGAGTATCCCGGCAGAGCACTGGACTGGAGATCTTTGGAAGGAAACAATGGGTGGAAACTCATTTGTTCAACAGATGGACGGAATTGCAGGATCAGAGAACGCAGATCCTGAATTAGACCTTCCTTTGTAGACCTCTTTCTGTAACGGAACTTGTTTTTTGTGGCTTTGAGTCCAAAATAGCTCCTTCGCACAAACTTTCCCATTTGAGACCGTAGCTAAGATTCTGATGCTTCCCGTCAAATGTGTTCATTTGTTCATTCGTTGTCGATCCCACTCATCCTACGGTCAGGGTCGAGGCTGGGCTGTCATCCCTCAGGTCATTGAGGCGGGTTCACCGGGCGCCAGTGAATCATGGAGCATTCACCCTCTCATTCACATGTCATATAGAGACATACAACCATTCATCCTCTCAGTCATACAACATCCATCTTCTTTTATACATCATATAGAAACATAAAAACATTCACCCTTTCATTCACACATCATAAAGTGTCGTACCACCATTCACTCTCTCATTCACATGTCAATAATAATGTGTCAGGGGACCTCTCCTGGACCACGAACGCTGCATCGCTGGCCGAGAAAGCAAAACAACGTCCCTCCTTCCTCCTGGAGCAGAGCCAGAGCCCCGCCCTCCATCATGACCACCTTCTACAGGGGCACCGTCGAGAGCATCCTGACCGCCTGCATCACAGCGTGGTACGCCGCCACCTCTGCATTCTGCCGCAAGAGCCTCCAGCGCATAGTGAGAGAGACTGAGAAGATTGTCGGTGCCCCTCTCCCCTCTCCAACACCTGCCTCACCCGCAAGGCCCTCCGTATCAGAGGTAATCCGTCCCACTGCTTCTTCAGTCTGCTGCCATCAGGTAGGAGACTGAAGGAGTCTCCGGGCCAGGACCAGCAGACTCAAGGACAGCCTCATCCACCAAGCTGCCAGGAAGCTCAAGTCCCTCCCTACTCTGCCCCCTCTACCCTTTCCACCCCCCCCCCACACCCGCGTATTACGGATTCTGAACCCCACACACACACACACACACACACACACATGCATCTCAAGCTCTGCCCCCACCAAGCCCCCACTGACCCATACACACACATCGGACTGTCATCAGGTACCTGCCATAAGAACTTCTCCATGGATGTACTGTAAAAAAAGATGTTGATGCAACTGCACTTTAATACTACTATCACTTAGTACTTCAGTCACTGAAAAATAGCAACAAAAAATGTTAAAACAAAACAAAGCAAAGAAATTGCACTCTAACCACACCTACCTCAGCATAGCTCGTCACTGTTTGTTGTTTTCTGTGAGAAACCACTGATCATTTTTTGTGCTTTTGCACTGTGGGTCTTACAGTAATGCTATTTCAATGCTCTCTCAACCATTCATCCTCTCATTCAGATGATATAGAGACGTACCAACATTCATCCTCTCATTCACAGGTTATGTAGAAACATACAATCATTCGCCCTCTTATTCTCATGTCAAATAGGGAACTTACAACTATTCACCCTTTAATTCACACATCATATGGAGTCATAAACCCTCCATCCTCTCATTCACGCCATATAGAGACATACAGCCATTCACCCTGTAGTTCATATGTCATATAGAGACATAAGCATTCACCCTTTCATCCAAACATCATATAGAGACATACAACCATTCACCCTCCCATTCACATTTCTGGACAATTCAGGGACTCCAATGAACTTGCTGTTTGTCTTTGGACTGAGACATGGTGAGATCACAGAGACTCCACACATTCTCCCTTTCGGACCTTCTCGCTGTGAGATGGAAGAGCTAACCATCGCTCCGCCGTTCAAAATCTTTTCGCAAAAATGATACTAAAAGGAAATAAGTATGTTACGAGAAGCACGAGCGGCAGAACGACTGGAAATTCACATTACTGCCCTTTATCACTCTGCATTTTACCAAAAATCTAAATTTCACCCACCCTGCAGTCCCACCAAGTCCCTCTATCTGCTCTCTTAGCAGAATCTTTGTCAAATCTTTTATCCCGTGCCCACTTTTTTTTTTTTCTCATGTCGTCAAGCAAAGGTTGCATAAAATAGTTGCATAAAATATTAATAACGCCCACAAACTGTGGAAAGAGAAGTGTGGCGCTCCTCGTCTTGCACGTGCACTGAGGCACGCCATAATAACATTATTTAGAAAAGCACCTTAGTTCTTCAACTGGCGCAAAGATAAATACGATACACATCAGCGAGCTTTAATATTCCACATAAAGGCTGCTGGAAAAGGCCTGATATTGCATACGGCAAAACTAATCGGGCCTCGTCTGGTCGGAGAAACGTGCACAAAAGAGCTATCGCGGGGACAAAAAGAGAACAAGGGGGCGTGCAGATAAATCAGAGAACGTCATCTCGGTCGACTTTTGCGAGGACCCTCTTAAGGCCGCGCGTCTGCACGGCTGCAGATCAAATGACTCGACGGGCCCGCCAGTGGCTTTAACTTCGTCCGGGTCCATTAGCTCAGTGGCATTAGCTGAGTTTGATGTCCATATAAGGACATCTTAATTTTCCATGTCTAAATCTAAGTCATTCCAGTTAAGACTATGATCCATCCATACGAGCCCGCGCTAATCTGAACATAGCAGTAGCCACAGTATAGCGTGACTGAGTCGTATTACTCCAGACAGCCCCTGCGGTGTGTATAAATTCGCGTGTGTGTGTGTGTGTGTGTGTGCGTTGTGCAAGTGTGTGTCGCGCAACCTGTTAAGCGTGGCGCCATTTTTTTTTCCCGCATTCCCATGCAAACATCTGCGCCGTCGCACACGCGTCCTTCGCTTTTGTTGACGTCGCAGGGTGGCGCACGTGGACGGACTCCTGTCCAACGTGTGTGTGTGTGTGTGTGTGTGTGTGTGTGTGTGTGTGTGTGTGTGTGTGTGTGTGTGTGTGTGTGCGCGCGCGCCGGCACCCGTGAACAAAAACAGCTGGATGAAGACAGAGCAAGTATTCTCTGGGTCCATTTTCTGCACGCGTACTAAATTAAAAACAGCAGGATCCAAAAAGTAAAAGAAAACTAGCAGGGGAACTTCTTTCATCCAGATCGAGGACAGATTATGTTTACGCTATTCTGACGTGTAAATAACACGCAAGTACATACACACATGATGACAACGTGACAATCCTTGTTATCAGCCTGGATTGTGACATAAATACCCTATAAATGGCGAACAATCCTAGTTTGTTCTATCCATGTCTACAATACTCGAGCGGATCCAAGTTGATGTTGGGCATGGCAGTGAGCTGAGTCTAAAATTCCAACAACAAACACCTCCGGAAAGTATTCAATACAACAAAACTGGTAGACTGCGATTTCCACTCACCTTAACCCGAATCTGTCGGTCAACGATGTTCGCGCTGACGGTAAATACACGGGTATCCGAGTTTTGACTTGATTTTTCAAGCAAGTCAAACTTTTATAAAAGCCAGTACACACAACGTACTATCTCTCTCCGTCTCTCTCTACGGCCACACACGGTTTGCGTCTTTCCTCAAACAGGTCCGGTCCACAACGGCCGCTCGGACGACCGGATTCACCGCCGCTGACCCGCCGTCCACACACGGTGTGTTTGGTCCTCCCATCAGCGGAGCGTGGACTGCTGCTGCCGGGGGGGGGCGGGTTCACTCGCTGCTCCGCTCCGGAGGGGAGGCTCGACAGCTGCTCGGTATTACGACGGAGGGTTAGGACAGAAAAAAACTGAAATGTGTACATATATATATATATATATATATATATATATATATACACAGAAAAAACTGAAATGTATAAATGTATAAATATATATATATGTGTGTGTGTGTGTGTGTGTGTGTGTGTGTGTGTGTGTGTGTGTGTGTGTGTGTGTGGATATAATTGTATGTTTCTTTTGTTTACATATAGATAGTGTCATATAATACATGATACGCACATTTTATAACATGGCCAGGTTTGCTTCTGTTGAACTTATAAAATTACACGATTGACAAGTTTTTAATTTGTTTAGTTATGTGTTCTCTTTTCTTAAGGGTCATTATCCACAGAGTATTAAATGATATTGTGATCTGTAGTGAGAGCAGGGAACAGGTTGAGGAAAATCTTGAGAGGTGGAGGTTTGCTTTGGAAAGGAGAGGAATTAAGGTTAGTTGCAGCAAAACAGAAAATATGTGTGTGAATGAGAGGAACACGGGTGGAACGGTGAGGCTACAGGGAGTGGAGATCAAGAAGTTGGAGGATTTCAGGTACTTAGGGTCAACAGTCCAGACCAATGGAGAGTTTCGAAAAGAGATAAAGAAACGGGTTCAAGCAGGTTGGAATGGGTGGAGAAAAGTTTCAGGGGTTCTATGTGATAGAAGAACATCATCTAGAATGAAAGGGAAGGTTTACAAAACAGTGGTGAGACCAGCGATGCTGTATGGTTTGGAGACACTGGCACTGAACAAAAGACAGGAGGCAGAGCTGGAGGTAGCAGAGAGGAAGACGTTGAGGTTCTCTTTGGGAGCGACAAGGACAGATAGAATCAGGAATGAGTCCATCAGGGGGACAGCTCATGTTAGATGTTTTGGAGAGAAGGTCAGAGAAGCCAGACTGAGATGGTTCGGTCATGTACAGAGGAGGGATAGGGACTATATTGGTAGACGGATGCTGGGAGATGCCAGGCATGAGGTCAAGAGGAAAACCGAAGAGAAGGTTTATGGATGTAGTGAGAGAAGATATGAAGGTACTTGGTGTGAGAGAGGAGGATACAGAGAATAGAGTTAGATGGAAAAGGTTGATTCGCTGTGGCGACCCCTGAAAGGGAAAAGCCGAAAGGAAAAGAAGAAGAATATCCACATAGTAATAAATGACAAGTCGTGAGGTCTTACTACTAGGATAAAACTTACACCAAAAGGTAGTCATACTATCCATTGGTTTGTCCTACTTGGACACCAAATAAATGTATAAATTTCAGTATAGCATCAAAGTTCTGAAACCAATTTGTCATATTGGCCAATGTGTAATAACAGGATCACATGGTAGAGATAGGACCACCCAAAAATCAAGTTCAGTAGGTGTAGCTGCTGAAAAAGTAATGGATACATCATTTGGTTTGGAGGCATCATGTCTCAAGCAAAGTTTCTCTTTCAGACAGCTTATATCGATCAGTTTTAGCTGCTCGTGTCGTATGAGGCCTGAGACTTAAGTTCTGACATCCCTGCTGTGCCTCCTACACTGGCAGCACAACGGAGAAACCTAAGCCACGGAGGTCCAGTGAATTTGGTTCATGCACCATAGAGCAGCTTTCATAGAAATTAATGAGGCCGAAGGTGATGCATCACCTACCAGGGTTGCTGCTTAGACAAAAACATTCATGTTTCCATTCTACTTTCATCCAGATTCTCCTGCTAATACTAACTCTGATTTAGGGATGGCTGTCGGCGGGAATTACAAATGTTGTTTATCACTGTGGTTCTGAAAATGAGAGGATTGTCCAAAAAAATGATTCACTTTCAAAGACTGCAAAAAAATGAAGATACTTTAATTGCTAGGCTATTGGAAAATTTAATTTCATCTTCATTTTTATGGCCTCCATAATAAATGGCAAATCACAACCAGTTGTCAGACAAACATCTGCAGTCTGTTATGAGGATTTTCTAATATCTTTCCACTGTTAAAACTGTGACAGTGAGTGCACGCATGCACTGCTGCTTTTAGCACTTTCAGTGTTACCCTAACCGTGCCATATGCTGACGGGAGGCTGTGCAACAATAATGCCCTGCAGCTGTGTTTCTCGTGTAACAGCGAGGTGACATGTGTGTTTACTGTTGGTTGGGATGGTATGTTTTCAGAAATGGGTGAAAATGTGTGTTTCCCCCGATAAATATCCATTGTTCTGTAGATCATTTGATATAGAATAAAAGTCAACTGTGTACTATCCTATGTCAGATAAAACCCAGATGTTAGTGTGTATTTTTTTCCTTTTTCTACATCAACCTTATAAAATAAAAATGGACAGAAAATGACTTGCGGTACTAACAGGTGAGGTATCTTTGCTTTGCTTTGAACTTTCTGGAATCAGATCCACCCACTGTCTCATGTTCGCTCACACAACCTGGAAACAAAATATAGGGTCTTCTCTTCCAGCAATAATGGGCCGGCGCCTGCCAGGTTCATCCATGAAAGAGGAGCCTTTTGAATAGTCAAATTTGTTAAAGGATTGTCTAGGGTGATCTTCATGAAGTGCAAAAATCCCTGTCAGTTAAAAAGAGTCAGTTGTTTATTCTAATGAAATCCTCCACAGGGTATGCTCTGATAATGAAGCTCAACAATGAAATGCATACAACACTTTTTGGTAGTAGGCATCTTGTTAAAGGAGAAGAATGTAATCATGCGATCAAAAAAAAGAGGAGATAAATCCATGTTTTTTTTCACTTCTACTTCATTGATAGTCAGATTGAAATTTGGCACCATTCATGAAAAACTCGATAAAACATCAAGAGCAAAGATGTGTTGATTGCAGACGTGTAAGAAATTAAGTGTAGCTCCATGGTGCTTTGTCTCGCATATGATGGACAAGAGCTGCCCAGATCTGTAAAACACGCAGGTAGAAGAAGCTATTTGAAAAGGTTTGGAGTATTTTATTACACCACAGCTTCCACAGCATCACCTGGAGTCTTTGATGTCTGCCCGCCCTCCTGCCAGAGCAGAAAGATATTCAGGTTCTCTGTCAGTTCTGAACTCTTACTGACCTCCCCTCCTCTGTGTACAACATGCCAATTTATTTCTTGCACCAATGCCAAACAACTTAGCAGCCGCGCTTCCCCTCCTCCTCCCACCTGCTTGTCCCTCCTCCCACATTGTCACCTTTGTGCCTGTTTTTTTTTTTTGCCTCCTGTTGTTTTCACATATGAGCTTCATCTCTCGTTACCATTTTGAATCTTTTATCTTTTTTTTTTTTATCAAACTCTTTCTCCTTTAAATTTTCTCCATGGTTCATTTCAACTTCAAGCTTCAGCAGCCTGCACAACTAATATGATTTCCAGCTGAAATGAAACGTGCAAATCTGCTGCAACCTCTCTATATCCCCGGTGGGTTTTGGAGTCTACTTCATTAGGCTGGGGTGGGAGGAGATGTTCCCTTTTTTGAGCTGCAGAAGATTGAAGCTGAACATTTTCTGGGTCTTGTGTTGCGCATCACTCATTTCAGCAGCATTTTATAATTGCAGCGTGTGTGTGTGTGTGTGTGTGTGTGTGCTTTTTCCACATGGGCACACATTGATTTCCAAAATGAACCATGCTTTTACAGGACTAGGGCGTATCATATTTTTATTAATATGAGTCATTGTGTCTAGAGCCCAGCCAAAATAGGATTCTTGGAGCCGTTGCTGATATCACTGTGATCACTTCGATTATCCAATACTTTAGCACAAAATGTTGGAAAAACTGACAAAATTCCCATCACCGTAAGCCATAATTATTGGAGCGGTAACAATGGAGGAAAAAATATACTTACTAATCCAAAGATGTCCAGACAAGCTGAAACTGAAAGAGAAAAGAGCAACCGTTAATGCAAAACAAACAAAAAAAAGACTTTCCAAAACAATGCACTCTTTGGGAGATTATTTTAGTATTTATTTTTGTAAATTGCAAATTATGAGAGGTGTCTTGAATAGGATTGCAACAAATAACTAAAAATGATCAAGATGTTACCCAACAACATTTTTTATTATTACTATTATTATTGTTGCTGGTGTTAATGCAGCCTCAGGGCGGCACAGGCCAGTGTCTCAAGGAGCCAGTCCCAAGCCCGGATAAATGCAGAGGGTTGCATCAGGACGGGCATCCATTGTAAAACTTGTGCCAAAACCGGGTTAAAGAATGACCGCCATTGGTGCCGATAACCTACAGGGTACCAGTGGAAATTGGGCTACTGTGGGTCGAAGAAGGAGAGGAAGGGGTGTTCGGAAGCAGAGAGAGAAGAGGAAAGGCAAGAGTCCGGGACTGAGAGTAGGGACTCTGAATATTGGGACGATGACAGGAAAAGGTAGAGAGTTGCTTGTCATGATGCAGAGAAGGAAGGTGGATATACTGTGTGTCCAGGAGACCAGATGGAAAGGTAGTAAGGCTCGAAGCCTGGGAGCAGGTTTTAAGTTGTACCGTCATGGTACTGACAGGAAGATAAATGGAGTAGGCGTTACATTGAGGGAGGAGTTTGTTAGGAATGTTCTGGAAGTGAAAAGAATGTCAGATAGACTCATGAGTCTGAAACTGGAAATTGAAGGTGTGATGCTCAATGTTGTTAGTGGCTATGCCCCACAGGTGGGATGTGAGAGAGAGGAGAAGGAGAAGCTTTGGAATGAGTTAGATGAAGTGATGCAGAATATCCCCAGAGATGAGAGAGTGGTAATTGGGGCAGACTTCAATGGACATGTTGTGTTGGTGCAGGCAATAGAGGTGATGAAGAAGGATCTTAGTGAGAAGATGGCTAAGGAATGGAGAAGTGTGATGGTGCATTAAAGAAACGGGTTCAAGCAGGTTGGAATGGGTGGAGAAAAGTTTCAGGGGTTCTATGTGGTAGAAGAACATCATCTAGAATGAAAGGGAAGGTTTACAAAACAGTGGTGAGACCAGCAATGCTGTATGGTTTGGAGACAGTGGCACTGAACAAAAGACAGGAGGCAGAGCTGGACGTCGCAGAGAGGAAGATGTTTAGGCTCTCTTTGGGAGTGACAAGGACAGATAGGATCAGGAATGAGTCCATCAGAGGGACAGCTCATGTTAGATGTTTTGGAGAGAAGGTCAGAGAAGCCAGACTGAGGTGGTTTGGTCATGTACAGAGGAGGGATAGTGAATATATTGGTAGACGGATAATGGGAGATGCCAGGCAGGAGGTCTCGAGGAAGACCAAAGAGAAGATTTATGGACGTAATGAGAGAGGATATGAAGTTAGTTGGTGTGAGAGAGGAGGATACAGTGAACAGGGTTAGATGGAGAAGGTTGATTTGCTGTGGCGACCCCTGAAGGGAAAAGCTGAAAGGAAAAGAAGAAGTTGTTATTGTTGTTGTGTTGTTGTTTGTTATTGTTATTCTTTTTGTTGTTGCTGTGGCCAGGACTTTGACAGCTTGAAAAACCCTTCTGTGAAGTTATGAAGCTGTGTTACCTTCATTGTTGCATAAGGCTCTCAAGACAGTTGTGGGACTTTGAGGAACAACTCAGCTGACCAATCTCACACTTCGCAGTCTAACAGCCTTCTTAAACAAAATTAAACAGATTATTAGGAGATTCCTCATGTTCACGCATTTGCACAAATAATTCACAGCAAGCCTTTGTCGCCAATCCGCTTTGGTTTGTCTGTGTCTGCCTGTGGAGGCCAGAGGACTGGATCATATGACTCACACATGCTCTGTCCCCCAGGGTCTTCATCCACTGCCAGGCACCTGACCAAAGCCCAACCCCAGTCTGAATCTGAGACAGACGTATCAAAGAGAGAAAGACTCATTCTCGAATTATTCACGCAAACATGAAAGCATGACGTGTTCTATCACACTCTTTTCCCTTTAGTTTGTGCAAGTTTGTGCAACTACAGTTACATGTCCAAGTCTTTGACTTTCCACTTGTCTGTATCAAGAGTATGAGTTTTAGCAGTTCAATAAAGGATGAAACTCAAAGCACATCCAGGATGAATCTGCCAAGCAAAACATTGTGGGATTTTGACTGATCACATTGTTTTGGCCCTTTAAAAATTCATTAGCCACCCTGATGTCCCTGTCAAGTTCCCAATTAGAGCATCTCCATCCCAACAGCTTTATACTGAAGAGGTTTATTTGCATATTTCCATAATAGTCTAAACAGGAGGGTGCAGTGTAGCATAAAACACTTGTCTCCGTTGGATTCCAGCCCCTGGTCTGAGGCTGTGAGCCTCATTCAATATTGAATTCTTTGTCTACAAGCAAAATCAGTGTGGCTGGGAAGCAGAGAACTGGGGCAGAAAACAGCTTCATCTCTGTTTTGATACTGCTGTCTGTTCAGACCCTATCATCTCTAGGTTGATGTTGTAAACCAGTGTGACAGCTCAGTTTCTGTCTAATTCTGTGAAGTGCTTCCCTGCCTCTGCCTTCATAGTCATGACAGAGCAAACCCTCTCTAAACATGCAGGGGAGATATTATTAATTCCTCTGACTCAACTACACTGGCTCATCAGGAATAGTTATGTTAAAATAGAAAGCATATAATTTATTCAGTCACAATTCACATTCCGTCAAATACATTTTAATTAGAGTCCCATATGTTCAAACATCCCATTATCCTGGCTCTACAGCTGACTTCATAGAAAACTTTTACAAGATATCATCAACTCTCATTAAATGTACCTTTGAAACCAGAATTTGCTTCAGTAAATCCAGTTTGAACTCTTTGCATTACTTGAACATCAGGCCAAAAGTACAAGAAAAACTAATACAAAAATAGAAGAAAATTGAAGAAAGCACATACAATAAGCTGGAGATTGCAATCCCTCCTTCCTCCACAAAGAAAGAAACACCTGCTGTCTTATTCATATTTTTTTTAAATTTGGCTTCCCCGATTTCTTGCATTATAGATTTCCTGCGATATTTATCCTGCAAAACCTACAATAACAGCTATTCGGTGCAACTCAGTCACTGATCCCTACAAGGAAATCATTTCATCATCCCACTGAAAACTCAGTTATCTAATAGAAATAGAAAGGTTAATTTTCCAGTGATTGAAGTCAGCAGAATCCGAAATCCAGCATCATCAAACAGAGGATCGCGTCAAACATGGTAACTGATTTATCTAGATTTGGATGTTTTTTTCTTTCCTCCAAACAGTTCAGTTTTTGTAACTGAGCTGGATATGAGATGCCAAGAGCAATCCTCCCTGGATTATTCAAAGAGCCACTTCAAAGGGGTGCAATTATAATCCTGCTTTACAGATATGGGGAAAACCAGTTAGTAAATGTAAGAGGCACTAAAATCATTGGGAAATGCAAAACGTGACCACATGGTTAGTATTTTAATGGTGGAGGTTTAACTTCTTTATGTGGCATAAAGAGGATAGCCCTAAAAATGCTTAAATTCACAACTGGTCATGTACCGACTACTGGGCGCTATCACGCAAAGAGAGAAGAATACTTAAATACATCTATGGTTCTACTCAGGTGGAGGAAGATTTGAACACATTCACTTTTTAAGCCCAGATATTTCTTCACTGCTGTTTTTTTTTTTCACTGAAGGAAATTTCAAGTCCTAATATTTACACACTTTTCAACAACAGCGCCTTTATCTCAGACACTTCTAATCCTACAAATTTGCATGTATAATGCACTCATACATACCTGTGAATTATCTTTCTGTGTATAGCATACAGTCAACGGCATTATGTGCTGTCAAGGGGGCCGCAGCCTTCTGGAAAATATTTGCTAACAGATCTGGCAAACAGAAAAATAAATGCCCCGACCTTTCGTTATGAAGTGCTCATAAATGCCACTTGTGTCACAATTTCTTATATTCAAGCACCCACACATGCACACACAATTATAAACAGAAGCCACTGACACCTCATCATTTTAAACCTGCCGCAGCTCTAGCAATATTGATACCATATCATTGTGTGAAATGTTCTCATACAAAGGGCACTGACCCAAATTAGTGAGTGTATTATAAGCATGTGTGTGTTTCTGCATTTGAAACCAGCAGAAATAGGCAATGAGTTATTCTGCACGTTTTCCAGGGAACTAAGTGCAGATGATTATTTTAGTCCAGAAAAGACTGCAGGCATGGTGTTTAAATATGGTTGAAGGCAAAGGGTCGATCCCTTCAGGTTAATAATCAAATTAATGCGCAATTGAGAATTTATACAGTACAGTACTAGAGGGGTGAACTAAAATGATCCAACATCAAGCCCAGCTTTTGCTTTACATACTGCAAACATCATAAAAACCACAGTAATAGTATAAGGGGGAAGAATGTAAAAATGTAGTTGGTTACTGCTCCTTCTGTCACAGGTTGAAGATAAGATCAGATAATACTTTTTTGATCCCCATAGGAGAAATTCTTTTGTCACAGCAGCACAACAATAACAATATCAATAAACATGAGTATAAATATAAATAAGGGAGACAATTAAAAGATAGCCAAAAGACATATATAAGAATTAATAAATAAACAAATAAACAAATAAATAAATAAATAAAAGAATAGGTAGCAAGGTGAACAAAAATAGGGACAAAATAGACAATGGACTGAAAAAACAAAACAGCAAGGGTGAGAATAGACAACCAAAAATGACAACAAGGGCAGGAATAGAAACTGAGTGACAACAACAATGACAAAAATAAACAGGATGCAATGGAGTGAAACCAGCAAGGATAAGAATAGACAATGGAGTTAGGGCATGACATGTGTGAATGAGTGAGTGAGTGAGGTAGTGACGATGTGGTAGCACAGATGCACCTCCAACCGGTCAGAGTTGTGTGCTGTCCAGCCTGCTGTTATACAGTCTAATGGTCGTGTGCACAAAGGGTCTACACTGGGGTCGGGATGAGCCGTTGGCTGAATGAGCTACCCATCAGTCACAGCTCTTCGTGTAGGGGGTGGAAAGGATTGTCCAGGATAGCTCCCAGTTTGTCCTTCACCTTTGCCACTGGCACCGATTCAAGATGGTCCAGGTTCAGTCCCACCACCGAGTGGGCTTTCCTCACTAGCTTGTTGAATCTGTTGACCTCACCAGTCCTGGCACTGCCCCACCAGCACGGTATAGCAAAGAAGACTGGGCTGGCTACCATAGACTGGTAGAAGGTCTTGAGGAACCCGCTACAGACACCAAACGACCTCAGTCTCCTCAGGAAGATCATCCTGCTCTGACCCCTCCTGTAGAGGGCAACCATTGTTGTGTGTCCAGTCCAGTTTATTTTTAATGTGGACCTACTTGGATCTACTTGTAGGATTCCACCATCTCCACCTCCTCACCCTGGATGGAGAAAAGGAGAAAAGTTTGTTTTGTGATCACATTTTCAGTTTTAACATAGTTCAAAATGCAATGCAGTAGAACTGTCATGAAACTTGTGTCAGAATACTCAATATGTTGGAAAAAAAGAGATGTATATGTTTAAAAGGTGTAAAGTTTAACTTTGGCTATTTCGCCTGACAGAGTACATCCACAAAGTTGAATGTGTTGACAGTTTGGCAGTTACATGTTGATGCTCCATGATTTATTACTTCCTGTCTGAATTTTCAAGCTACCATGCATGCTTTTAATATTCAAACAGGTCAAGGGTGTGCCTGCAGCTTCCATCTAAATGCATTCTAACATCTTGTCACACATGAGTAATGAGAGGGATGCCAATGTTTATGCTATCCAGTCTTGTTTAACTGATTATATGGGAAAGCATCATCTCCAACAGCAATACTTGCAAATATTCTTGAAATAAAGTCCACATGCTGGCAGATGCAGAGCTGAGGGAAAAAATATAAAGAGTAGCTCCAACAGCAGGTGTGAAAATGTCTGGATTGGCTGCAAATGGTCTCTGGACTCTCGGCATATGTGCCTGAAAAGCTGCCGCCCAGCTTTTGCTATGTCTTAATTGGAGCCATAATTGTTGTTGCTGGGTCCTTGAACCCAGAACAACGGAGTATAAGAATCATCTGTGACTTGTTTACTTGTAGCAGCAAAAGGTTGTGCAAAGTGTGTGGTGTGCTTGTGTGTGTTTGTGTGTGTGTGTGTCTGTGTGAGTGTGTGTGTGTGTGTGTTTTCCTGAGAAAGAACTTGGGCCCCAGCCCAGCTGCAGACCATGTCATTAAATTAGTCCCTGTCCTTCACCGCAAATCCTGAACAACTTAGAACATTATTTGTGATGTAATTGTTATTTTCTGAAAAGTCAGAATGATGACATTGAAATCACTTTAACCAGATGTGCAGAAGGTCTTAACACACTGGAGGTTCCTTATAGTTTTGAGTGAACACAAGAGACATGATAAGGTGTATCCATGTGGGTTGTAACAAAATTAGTATTATATGCAGACAGCAGACATTTATCCACGCATTCCTATAAAATGCTTGCTGCCGTGACAATACACAATCTGGAAGCAATCTAGTTTCAGTTATATTGTGATATTAAAGAACAAAAAGCACCCATTGATGTTGCTATCTTGTTGTTGACCTTCCTCTCACCCCTGAGACATTTGCCCCCGAACCCAGGACCTTTCTCAATATTTCATCCCAAACCTGCCCTGACAACATGACATTCTGACCCCACCGCCTGAAAAAGCCTCTGCAAAGGGCAGACCTCACAGTGGTATTAATGGTGAATTACAAGCTTTTTGACAAAGGTCTGCCTAAAAAAGACAGAAACACACAGGCATACACACAAGATATACAACCATCAGTTTATTCTTCACCAATGTCACACCAAAGTTGTGCGAAACCTATCTTCTCTGCATGGAAGGAGTTAAAGCATTCCTTTTAGACAGCAGTTGCAGAGGCTGAAATGTGAGCTGAATGAATACCATTTACAGCATGCTGCATTAACAAAGCTCAACAGTCTGATAAATAAAACCCATGCACATGTAAGTTACACTGGCATTCTTTGTATTGTCCCACAGAGGCCACTCAAGTGTATAAAAGTTAAGAAGAAAGCTACTGAGCTTTTGAAACCCTCCTTTGTTAAAGCAGGATGGGACACTTTTTATTTTTCAACTTGAATAATATTCCCAGCACATTAATTTTTAGAAAAGGCTTAAATTGATGCCAATTGTAATTTCTTCATAAATTATGAAGAAAGGGAAAATGTTCAAAAATGTTTGTTATATTGGAGGTGTGACAGCTTTGATTTGAAAACTGTTTTGATAGATCTTAGCTACTATGTGGTTGTGGGTCACAGGGGGGCTGAAGCCTATCCCAGCTGGCATTGGGCGAGAGGCAGGGTACACCCTGGCCCGGTCGCCAGTCAATCACAGGGCTACATATAGTGACATACAAGCACTCACTTCTCATTCCCACGCCTCGGCAATTCAAGGCCTCTAATAAACCTACTGCATGTTTTTGGACTGTGGGAGGAAACCAGAGAACCCGGAGGAAACCTGTGCAGACACGGAGAGAACATGCAAACTCCATACAGGGAGCTTCTTACTGTGAAGCACAAGGACAAGCCACTGCTCTGCTGTGCAGCACTGTGGGTTTAAATAATAACAATGAAATAATAATAGATATATTTATAGAGCACTTCCATCAAAGTGCTCTAAAAGAATGAGTTCCTGGTTATCCTCATTTCAGATTTTGGGTAAATATAGGCATGGAACTCGTTCCAAAGAAAATTAAGAGCGGTGATCAACTGAAGCAGTTAAAGTGGAGGGAAACTTTTTATGGAAAGGCTTACCACATGGAGGCCATGATATACCAAGTACTGAGTGAAGCTTTCACTACTAGTTGTTTTGATGAATGAGGCCTGATGCCTTTGAGACTGCAGATCAGTTTAGCTGTTGTTTTTGATGGCTGTACATTCCCTCTTTTGAAAATAATGTTGTTTTGTCAAGTTGTTATTTAGTACAATTGTATTTCTTTTTCTCCAAGAGACAGCATGAAGCCATTTATGGATCGCGATTTGCATTCGTCACCCTTTCATTATCCAGCTCCACTCTGCTATTTGCATTTAAATTTCAAAGTCTTTCACCTGAAGTAAACGCATGTATGCTAACACATGAGGGTTGTAACTATTTGAACATCCATAAGGTGTATTCGTATTCTTGTTGCCAAGAAAATTCACCAGACATATATATTGATAGAAAACCCTTAACCTAAGATACCTTTTCCATCAAGATGTGATGGCAGTTTGAAGTAAGAGATCGTAAAACACAGTTGTGGGAAGACTGGGCCTGCGGAGGAACTTTTTTCCGCAGCTCTCACTCTCTTACTCGTGTGTATGTGTTTGTGTGTGTTTGTATCCACGGTATCTCACCATCAGAAATCTCTCCCAGAGGAACTCGGTCACAGCAAGCACAGACGGCAAGGCTGCAGTTATTTTTCAACTGCTCCGGGTCAGTCAAGGTTCCACTGTTTAACAGCTGAAGGCTATGAAAATATTGAAGCGATACTACAGTACAGGCTTGAGAAATAATTCAAAACATGTGTGTGTATGTGTGTTTCGACCATTCATTACGTAAGAGATTAGCATTTGCAGAGGAAGAAGCAGGGCAGGCCCAGTGGCAGAGAGAATCCAGAAGACACTGTAATTGAGCTTTTAAAGCTCTATCCTTATTAATAACGCACAGGAATGCGAAAATGAAGAAATCTGGGCTTGATTTTGGTCCTTCAATAATGTATTGATTGTGTGAAATTGCCTGGTGGTACATTACCATTTAAACTACGCTCTTTTGGGAAAAATATTTCCACCTATACAATTTGTCTATTCATTCTATATGTGCAAAAGAGGCATTTGTTAGAAACATGCACACATTCTCCACCTAACCCTGCAATGATTCCTCTCCTTTTGACCTCAGCACATAGTTTCAACTTCAGATTTCACAGATATTTGAAGATGCAAAGAATATGTTTATGCAATCCCCATCAATTCTATCTTACGGAAATTATTTATAATACATGAATATGTTGTGTGTGTGTGTGTGTGTGTGTGTGTGTGTGTGTGTGTGTGTGTGTGTGTGTGTGTGTGTGTGTTGTGTGTGTGTGTTTGTGTGCGTGTGTGCTTGTGTGTGTGTATGTGGATAACAATCCTAGTGTATATGA
>CAAKHD010005985.1:27277-67501 GCA_901007705.1 Fistularia tabacaria
ATCTCTGCTACCTCCTACTTTGCCTCCTGTCAAACTTTTCTCCACCCATTCCAACCTGCTTGAACCCGTTTCTTTATCTCTTTTCAAAACTCTCCATTGCTCTGGACTGTTTACCCCAAGTACCTGACATCCTCCAACTTCTTGATCTCCACTCCCTGTAGCCTCACCATTCCAACCGGGTTCCTCTCATTCACACACATATATTCTGTCTTGCTGTGACTAACCTTCATTCCTCTCCTTTCCAAATCATACCTCCACCTCTCAAGATTTTCCTTAACCTGTTCCCTGCTCTCACTGCAGATCACAATATCATCTGCAAACATCATGGTCCATGGAGATTCCTGTCTAACCTCATCTGTCAGCCTGTCCATCACCACTGCAAACAGGAAGGGGCTCAGAGCTTATCCCTGATGGAGTCCCGGCTCCACCTTGAACTTGAGCTCGCTCAGTGGTGGGACTCAACCATGACGATCTTGAGTCGGTGGCTGTGCGGAGGGTGATGGACAAACTGGGAGCTGTCCTTGTCAATCCTTCCCACCCCCTGCACCACGAGCGGTGGCATATGAGCAGCTCGTTCAACGAGCTAAATGTGTAAATGTGTATGTATATATGCATTTGTGTATAGTGTGTATTTTGTGTATATGTGTATATATATCATATGTAGGTATGGGTATGTGTGTGTATATATGTATGCAAACATGTGTGTGGGAATGTATGGTGATATATGTGCATATGTGTTTGCACTGATTTATGTGTGTATATATCTTTCCTGTTTTTTCTTTTTCTCTAATGTTGCTGCTGCAACACCCGAATTTCCCCTGTGGGGATCAATAAAGAATTATCTTATCTTAACTTCTCTGTTTCACCTACAGCACACTTCACCACTGTCTCACAACAAGCATACATGTCCCGGACCAGTCTAACATACCTCTCTGCTACCCCAGACTTCCTCATACGAAACCAGAGTTCTTCTCTCGGTACCCTGTCGTATGCTTTTTCGAGGTCTACAAAAGTGCAATGTAGCTCCCTCTGACCTTCTCTGTTCTTCTCTATTAGCATTCTCAAAGTGAATACTGTATCTGTAGTACTCTTAATTGATCAAATGTACACAAATGTAATAGTTATGTATGATTGATCCCTTTGTGAAAAAAGACTGGCCAGTGTTACCCTTGTCCCACAAGTTCCTAATCGCCAGAAACACAGCTCAGGGGCCTGCAAGAAATCCAGCAAAAGGTTAAATAACGTCATGTGACCTGAGCGGAGAACAATGTGATGCAATTAAAAGATGTGTAGATGTAAGCGGGAAGGATCTGGATCTAGATGCCAGGAATTCAGCTTCATTGTTTTGGGGAGTTAGTTCTTAGTTAGGCTGTTTGCAACAAGGATAGATACCAGATGTTGTGGGTCAAGGTCAGTCCACACAGGCTCGCTATACCAGCCTGTGTGCCTTTTTCCTACTCTACCAGATGTGAGGTGCAGTCTGCCAAACGACAGTATAAGGAAAGGAAACTTCAGACAATCAAAGGAAATCTACTCAGGCATATCTGCCACAATCTTACTTTTCCTCGGGTAGGATTAAAAAAAGTCCTTAGCTCTTCATTCAAACAGGATGATCACGTCTCAAAGTATTTTTGAACTCAAAGTAACACTGAATAAAGAGAGGTACATGCTCCTGGAAATGTCAGCCAGGAAAACAGTTAAAGCCTGACTGATAACTGAGCAACAGTATTGTATAGAATACAATGCATTTGGTTGTTTACGTGTGTGTGTGTATGTATATATATATATATATATATATAATTAAGTGCTTAAAACAATACAAAAGAATACAACACAGGCACAATAGGATAGTTAGAGAGTTAAAGGGAAGTGAGGAAATTTAATATAAATGTAAATAGATGTTTTTCAATCAATGTGAAGATAAGTTGACTTTTCATGCAGAAACTTATAAAAAAAACGAGCAATACACTTTTAAATTCTTTGTGTTCCTCGCATAAACTCAGAAACTCAGCAGCAGGATAAGCTTCAGGATGGACAGTTAACGTTACATTTAAACGTTCAGTAGGGGTTGTAGAGAATCAGCAGTCCTGTGGTTTGAAACGTTTTCGTTGGCCTGGCCTTTTGCGACATCTAGTGGCCAAAAACTGAAACATTATGTGTATGATTGAGCCCAAATAATCACTGGGTGGCGCCGTGGACGAGATAATAAAACATACCTGTGGGGCGCGGAGCACGCGCGCGCGCATGCACACACACACGAACACACAGAAAACACACACCTGATGACTAACTTATTTACAAATCATACTGAACTCATCATATCTCTAATCTTTTCATTAATTCAGTCTATTTGGTTTGAGGTTTGCATTGCATCAAAGAGGAGCAGGATCCTTTTCACTGTCAGCATTTCAAAAGTGCAAAGGTAAAAGGTCAGACACTTTTTATGCTCTCAAGATATTTTGCTCCACAGCCGAGGTTTTCCTTTCAACCTGCCTAGAGGTGGGCTCCACACACTGCTGTTTCGCAAAGGGGAGAGTAGCAACATTCATGTAGGAGTGAGTATATTAGTCATAGCTTCCATCCAAAACATCTATGTTGACTAAGCAGTATCTCGGAAAAATCTTGCAGCATACAGGTGTGCGTGGGGGCAGGTTATCTACACGTCGTAACTGTGGATCTTAAAGGTGACGTGTCGTTGAGACAAAGTCACCTGGGCGTGCCAGATCAACCTGGATACAACTGCAATTTCTCATTGCTATTACTTCCTCCACTCCCAAATGCAAAATAGTGGGGTAACATTTAAAGGATATAAATGAAGTTGGCTGCTAAACAGGACACAAAAAGCCTGCAGAGTCATCTTATTATCTGGTGATTTTTCTGGGTTTGACAGGCGTGTGACAGCGAAGTCGTGTGTCTTTCTGGTGTCAACTCGATCTGGGAGAAGGCAGAAGAGCTGCTTGTTTGCATGAACCAGCGACAGTATCTGTTTGTTTTGGAGAAGAAAGGTCACAACGTCACCCGCTTCCCTTTGTCAATTCCATAGACCGACTTTTCATAATAGTGACAAACTCAGTGCCTGTTCATGCAGATTACAGCAGCTATTATATAAAGAGCTGAACAAAGAAATGACAGTAAGTTGGAAGACTTGAGGCTTGTTTATCCATTTTTTGACGTGGAGACGGACTTAGAGGAGATTCCATTTCACGCTTGTCCCAGCAGCATTAGCCAAACGGTGTCTCACTGATGTTCCAGATTCTCTTAGGTCTTCTCCACTGCTCCCCGTGTCTCCTTTGATATTAGCAGCATCACGTGGGTAGGAAACGATTAAGGTCTTGAACATTCAGGTAAGGTGGATGAGAAAAGGTTAAAGTGGGAGATTTGGATGTAAAATATCGAACATCAACGTCTAAAGTCAGCATTACTTAGTTCTCGAGTTTGTTCCCTGCAGACAGGAGACCATCAGTCTACATATTTCCGCAATATTGGTGAACTCACCGAGTGTCTCTCTTTATCTCCCACCTTTTTCTGATTAATGATAAGGCTGTTGAAGAGTTGTTTAATTATTTATCAAGCTCCTTTTTTCGGCTTACATTTTTTATAAAGTGCTGCAGCGGTTGTATCTAACCAGACAGTCGAATAAGCCTTTCATTACCATTTTTATGTGACGCTTATTTGTGTGACTGTCATCAAAAAGAAGCATAAATGCATGTTCATGGTTGTTGTCCTACCATAAATGAAAAACCCATACAAATCCTTCTTGGGAATTTAAAATAAGATTGAAAGATGTTGGAAAATGTTGGAAAAAAACTGAGCTTATATAGTAAGCCGTAACTAAAAGGAAAAACAAGACGTGGGAAGGATTGGCCTGGGCAATAGGACATCTACACTTTTTACCCTGAATTGCAGAATATATAACTGGTGTCTGAATCTATTTTTCACCATCATCCATCACTGAGAGCCCTTTCATCTGTCTGTAATGCCATTTATTAAATATAACAGAAAAAAATAGCACTTTTCTCAGAGATGTAAATCCAGCATAGAGAAGAGATTATATATTTAGATCAAGTTTACTTGGAAGCTTTTGTTTTTTCTTTGAGAGGTACACAAGCAAATAACATTCACTGAAAAAAAATAAGTGATAAGAAAATTGAATTATTCTCAGTCATTTAAAATGAGTTTTCTCAACTTGAAACACATCAAAAGGAAACAAAGTTTCAAAGCTGCGAATCTCAACTCAAGTTTTTTTGAGGACAGGGCAAGTCACTGTCTACTATGAACATATTTTTGGTACTTGTGCCGAGTTTCTTAAGTCTATATACAAGTAGACAGGTTCCAGCTGTAAATTGACATTATGGCCATTAGGTATAATTTCACTTAAACAAATTGGTGTGTAATCTGGAAGTGGCAGGTTTTGTTTTTGATCTGACATTAAGGAAATGTCTCGTTTCCGTGCAATTTGCTAAAAAGAATGGCTTGTGAATAAACTACTCTAAATTTCAACCAAGGGGACAAAAAAAGCACTTCCTGTCCACCCTGTTGGACCGAGGGCACATCAGTGACACACCAAAGTGAATTTTAATAACATGTTCTGCTGTAAAAGCTGCCGGTACCTGGTAGTTTGACTTCACCCCCTGGCTGATTTGCAACTGTCAGTGCTCCTATGAAAGACACCTTGGTGGTTCTTGTGTTCTGCTGTTGTTCCAGTAATTCATCAAAACACCTGAGTTATGATACCTAGGAAGGGCACTGTTGAATTACGTGTCTTCGACTCCATCCTTAAGTACTGCATTTGGAGCCGACCCACAGGTGGACCATCAATACCTCCCAGCCAAATGTTGGTCTACTCTGCACCACCTTCAAAAATGAGTTAACTCTGGCAGTAACGCTTGTTTTTCAGCATCTGATGACATTTTAATCTGCCAAAAGTTTTATTCACCCACTTCAGATGAATACACTGGATCTACGACGACTCCATAGTTATTACTATTTCAATGAGCAGAGGCATGGTGCGTTTTGAGTAACAAGTTTGTCCAGTTCTTGCAAACCTGATTCACAGGAATTTGTGTTATGATTCAAATGTGATGATTACAGGTCTAGAGCCACTGTGTGTCTAAGACAGAAAAGTGAAATATAGATAGATAGGAATCACTAATACACCCACCAACAGCAATACAATACCATAATTTTTAAAATGCTAAAGGGGAATGTAAATGTGAATAAGAAGAAGAGAGAGAGGTTGAGGTACAAAGTTTTATTTTAACTCCTTATAACTGAAATGTGAGGGAACCTGCAACCCTTTCCTTTGCTATTTGCAAAAGCCTCATGCAAAAAGACCAAGCAGACAGAACAGCGACAGAAAAGCTGAGTGATCCCCGATTAGTTGGTTATCTTGAACATGTAAATTAGTGGGTTTTCCCTCCTGTTAGAAGGTCATACGTATAAACCTTGGCGGTGCTGGTGCTCTGCATGCACTGGGCGATCATGCAATAGTGGATTTCCTTTTTTTTTTTTTTTTTTTTTAAGAGACGTCTCAAAAGTGGCACTTAAAAAGTAATGACAACTTCCTAAACACAAAGTATAAAATTACAAAATAAATATCTTTTTAAAGCATTTTTTTCTTTTCTTCCAATTTCACAGTATTATAGGATGACTTATCCTTTTCATTTCCTTTAAATGAAGAAAAAATTAAATTCATGCAGCAAGTGTGAGGAAACAGTGGTTAATACATTGAGCCTGGTCCGGCTCTTTATTCCCAAAAAGAGTGGGACAATGTTCTTTGCACAACGAGAGTCATCTGACACACTGCAAGATGCTGCAGCAAGTCATTTTCATTCCAGTTGTGGTGGTGCAGGTGCAGACGCTCTCATGCTGTTGAGCTTTATCCAGCCTGGCCATCGGCTCTGCTGTCCAATTTATTTCAGCGCTCATTAAAAGACCCTCTTTGCAGCCAGTTCTCCAGTCTAAGGGCGGTGGGGGGGGGGGGATCTCATGGAGTGAAATTATAAAAGATTTAAACTAACCTGTGCTCACCAGATCTGTAAACAAGAGAGACAAATGAAAACAATAAGACATGGTTGCAACGATGAGTTTGTCTTCAAGCAGATTTATGGCGGCCATCATATCGTATGTGACTGGAGCTTTTTTTTTTCCCCCCTTAAAGCTAAGAGCCACTTGTACATTGACAAGAATGCGTTTCTTTGCGGCAACAACTATAGATTACAAGAATAAGGATTAAAAACTTGACACATTAAACCGCTGCTCACTGCTTCAAGTGCTTTGAAATGAGGTTAAAGGGCTTTAATGAAGACGTTTCATGTCATCAATAAGCGGCTTAGTCCATCTCCTTTCATGTCTTTGATCAATACCACTAGCTGGAGTACTTGGCTCTCCAAGCATCGTGCCTTGTGACGCATAGGCATGTTGAACTCAATGAAGGATAGATAAGACCGGTGTGCTATAGGCATTCCCAATGGGGGAGTGGGTAAAGTACATAAGCATATGCGCTGTGTTTGCCTTAGCTGATTTAGCATCCCTGTGTAGGAGTAATAAAATACACCATTCCATAATAAATTCTGAAAAGAAAAGCAGTAGACAAATATTGTAAATCTTTTCTCTGTTGGGAACAGTATGGTCAGACTTGTCATGAGACAAGGGTTCAATTAAAGCAGCCCTCTGACTGAAGCGCAACATACACCAGGATGGTGTTAAGAAAGATAAAAAGCATGAAACCTTGTATAGTTTTACCAAAAGCAAACAAAAATTAGAACTTGATGGTTTTCCTCTCACTAACATTTTTAGTCTTTTTTTTCCTCCCCCTACAGCTGATTTATTCCTATCATAGCTTTGCCTCCAAACATCAAATTCAAAAGACACTTTATTAGATGTACTTTGCCTTAACTAGTACAGTTGGACTCCTATTGCCCCCAGGACTTCCTCGGGTGGTTGCAGCGGCAGCTCTAAAATTCCGTCCATTTTGACAGGACAGCAGGACACAATTGCTGCAGATTTGTGGGCTGTATCTAAATAATGCAAATGACAGATCTTCCCTTTTCATTTTTCCTGATGCATAATGTCGCATCAGAAACTGTGACTCACATCGCACTAGGCAATATATACAGCAGGAATTGTTTCATAGCTTTCCTAGATTTCTGATTTGAGGTTAACTTTTGAATACAGGACTTTTTGGCAATAATTGTTGATGCTTAGAAAATTTCAAGCTGATGTTTTGGTCACTCAACTGGAAGGTTGATTTTCAAAATATATGGTAAATTTGCAGTGAATGAAGAATATCAATGTTGCACATAAATAGGACTATACATACTACTATACGACTACTGCGATAAATTTGCATCAAATATTGAAAAATGTATATTTTTAAAAATTTATATTTTAAATATATTTGATTTATTTTATTATATTTCGATCAATATTTTTGGAATATCACACCTTTAGAAACAAAAGGGACCTTTTTGCAACTGTTTTTGGTTCATTTTCTATTTCCTCTCCATAAAATCATCTCATGACACTGCTTCAATGCTCAGGTAAAATCTGAATAATTTAATGGGTGTAGTTGAATTGGTGTAACTGATAAAGTTTTTAATCAGTCCAAAACAGGTGATTTGTAGCTTTATCTCTCAGAGATAACATTTTCAAAATGACAATAAAAAAAAATGCGAGACAGGCTAACTATAATATAAACCCTGTTGCTGTGAGCAGTGTGACTTCTTTAAGTGCTTGTTTGTGCTGTGATAGAATCTGTTTACCTTGGACTCTCTTGTGTAACACCGTGAACTGCATCCGTCTTTTATCACTGTGGTCTGACACAGGGTGGCAGTCATTGCTGCGTTCAGGCTACGCTTCCAAACAGTCAGTGTTTTCCTTTTACTCTGCTCATGTCAAACAAGGTCCAGGGTGCAGCTGTGGCCTTCACTGCTGCAAGTCCTCACATGGCGAACAATCCAATAGAAAAGTTCCCTTGGCTGCTTCCTCCTTCTGGCTGTGTGAAAGTCAGTTACTGTCTCCTATCACTTTTGCCTTTACCAAAACACTGAACAACTGGTATTTAAAGTGGCACATCAATAATACTGTTGAAATTCCTCCACATTCTTTATCAACACATTAAAACATCTATTAATGGGTCATATATTAGTTCAATGATATTTCTTAAAATAAATTTGTCTTTATCCAAGTGACAATGTCAAATCTATTAAATAAATGGATTTCAAATAATTTCAGGCCAATTGAACTCGTTTGACACAGAAGTTTGTTCAAAAATCCTTTCAAATCAAGACAGAGGGAATTTCTGAATTCTTTAAATTTCTTTCACATTTACCTTCATTAAAATAATAACTATCAAAAATGTTATTAAGGCAATTGCAGGTTAAATCTGCAGCTGAAATATCAATAAATCATCATAAATAAGTCAAAATAAATAACTGTAAAAAATTAAAAACAATCTTCCATTTGATTAAGGGAAGGGTTACCTACATTCAGCTTGTGGAATTTAGTTAGTTACAATTAATTTATCATTTTTTAAGTCAGGCCTGGCACGTTCTGTGCTGTCAAAAGTTTTGTATACCTTTTGAATTATTTGCTGCAATATTTGCAGTAAGGTTGAAAAAGGAAAAAATTCCATCAAACCAATTATGTACTCTTGGCATTCAATATCCAGAATGTGAATGACATTTAAAATGCATAGGAGATCTGGGCACTGTCACTGCAAACAATATCTGGCTAGCTGCCGTCCAGCTAGAACCAGGCCAAATATGGTCACCTCACAACACAACTTTTCACATGTGTTTATATTCTCACGGGGCTCCTCTCCTTCTTAAAGTCTGTTATCCCATTTTGTGCTTTTCAGGTCAGAGATGTCTTTGGGTGTCGCAGCTTCAAGATTCAGACCAGACTGTAGAGCGCCTGCAAGTGTCCTAGAATATACTGAAGTGAGGTAGATTACTTTTTTTTCCACCATAATTACTCCTTAGTTGTTAAATGTTGCAAATGTAGGGGAATTGAGCTCAAAAGTTTCAACTCTTGCGTTGTTGATGTCCTCAATAGTCTTATAATAGTTACTTCAGCACCAGGTAACGTCATTCCAGTCCTTTTACCACTGAAACAAATGTCCATAACTTTACACTGAGCTCTCATCTGGCCTTGGCAACAGCTGAGTGTGTTTTCGCTTCTCCAAGATCCTGTTGAGCTCCTCTGAAAAAGAGTGGCTGAGCGGCGATGTGCTCTCCGAGTCACTTTGTCTCAGCAGCACATAGCTGTTGCCGTTCATCCTCCGCAAGACATTGGGCAACGTGGCCGACAGCCCGCTGGGGAAATCGCATTCTGGGGAGGGAAGCTGTATCGTGGGTGGAAGAGGAGGCGCTGGTGGAGGTGGCTCTTTATTGACTGATGGGTGTCCTTCGCCAGGAACAATTTGTAGGAAGCTTGCGTCACTGATGCTACAATTACGCTGACTTGAAGCCTTGTGAAACATGCCATTTCCATTACAGTGACTTGATATTGTCTTCAGCTCAAAATGACTGGAGTTTCGATGTTGCTTCCTGTTCTTGTTTCTTCTTTTACACTGTGGATAGGCTGCAGCTGCAGCCCGTAATGAGTACTTCCCTCTGTGGCCCACTTGCAGACAGAAGCCCACATAAACAAGGACCACGGTGAGCACCACGCACAGGCCCCCAAGGATCGTGATGAGAGAAATATAGATGGTCTCCATGTTCCTGGGGGAGAGCAGCTCTGAAGGGGGGAGCGGAGGGGCTGGAGGGCGAGGCAGAGGCTTCTCCGAGGGAAAGGGGTCAACTGGTGCAGACAAGGTGGTGAATAGTTTTTCATTCTGCTCAAACGGTGGAGGGGGAGGAGGCAGGTCCAGACAGATGGTGACATTGTAGGTAACTATGGCAATCTTGATATTGTTCTCCACAGCATAGCAGTTATATAGTCCACTCTGGTCTTGTCGGGCCTCAATGATGAGCAGGCCATCGGTGCCTATTCTAAAACCGGAGTTAAGTCCATATCCCTGCAGCTCACTGCCATCCAGAGTCCAGAGGGGCGTCGCCAAATTAGAGCTGAGCTCACACTGCAACAGTGCATCGTCACTAACTCGCACAGAACGGCTGCGGGTGACAACATCTGTAACGCAGAATTGAGAAGACCCAAATTTCACGTGAAACGTGTAACTTTTTCACATTGCCTAACACCTAGTTATCATGTGAAATACTGGCCTGAGATTAGGAGGCAATTCATTATAATCCCAAATCCCATCAAATGACCTTGAGAAAGAAATTTTGGAGCAGAAGATGCTAAATTTTATTAAACAAGTGAAGTTATAGAAGGCATTTGCTTGTTATGAATATCAAACAGATTCCCCCTTCAGAGTGGGATTAAAGAACGAAAGGAGAGGATTTTGTAATTACAGAGTGTGTATTCAACCTCCAAAAAAAGGCCTCTGTGCTATCTGATGCCAATCTGTCTGGTCTTTCAAAACTTCCTCTATTTTTAATCTCTCTTTTCATCATTCATCGAATTAAAAGTGGCACTTTTCAAAGCAGCAACACCTGGCAGGAGTTAAGATTTCAGCCTACCATCTTTAGCGTTTTCACATCCTCTGCTGCCAAGCTCGATGTCCTGAGTTAAAGTGGATCTGCAGATGATGAGAAACATCTTTATGAGTGTAGGTACAACATATTAAAACTAACTTGCTCAACATTCATAGCACTGTTTGCACAATTCATTTGTGGCTGTTCCACCTGTTGCACCCTGATCTCTTTATATATTCCTTAAAAATTGCCTGCTCAAAACCTCTGTGGGAAAGGTGTTTTATGGGGGGTTGATTAGTTAGTTAAGGCACACACTGATACCTTCTGCTCTAACTATCTTGGCAAGCGTGGATGTTTCTGCATCATTCTTCACACTCACAGACAGATCTTTACTCACCTCTCTGCGTGTTCCAATATGTCGACGCACTCTGTTGTGTTCCAGGCACAGTGCGGGTCCCTGGCAAAAATGCAGTCATAGCAGGAGGTGTACCTGCGGCAGTTTGAGAGGGGCAGCTGCACCACACCTGATGGAGAGCTGACATACACGCTCACCTGGGGGAGAAAGAAAATAAGTGAAACAGTCGGAGGGACAGGAGTCCTTGCATGTGCAAGCGTGCAGATGTGACGGGCAAATACAAAACCTGTTTTGCTGAAATCAGAAGACTGTTGATTGGTTGTGCTTCTTCAAACAGTTGCAGCTCCTCAATAATATGCAGCTTATCTTTGATCTGTACAGCTTTATGCAGCCAGCCGTCATCTGAGTGACGCAAAGCGCAAGGACCGACAGAAGTGTGAAAACAAGAAAAACAGAACCCAATCGGTTTAAATTTGAACACATTCAGAGTTGATATAGCTACTTATAGAAATGTACTTAGTTAAACTTTCCTTTTTTATCAGTCAATTTAGAGCTAGCTGAATATTTGAGCAGGTTAATGTAAAACGTTTTTCGAAACATTTTTACTGCTCGATACATCATCTGTGAACATCATAGATTTTACTTATTATTACTTATACTTATATTAAGTGAAAATACAAAAAATAGCAAATTAAAACTCAAAAAAAAACTCTTGAGTTGTTAAACAATGACTTTTGATTGGGTCTCTGTTTCAACAATTTCAGAGAAATAGGAGGGTCGGATGTCAAAAGATGCACAAATAGGATACATTTTAAATTTAAACACTGAAGAGAAGGCGGGAGAATATTTGTATATACTGAGTATAAACAACTGTATATACATCCGTACACACCTGTCCCCATGTACAATACGTGGTATGTTTGCTCATCCAAGCCTTCAACCACAATTGCAGCTATGCACATGTAGTCTGTGGTCTTCCTGAACAACAGGGGGCGACGGTCTGAAGGCTTGACATCCTGAGACATCAGAGGATGCCTTCTAACAAAATCCAGCACATCATCTGGAAGGGATGTGGACACATTGATCCCCCGGGCCCGAAGAGCGTTGGTTATACACTATAGAAAACAGACCAAATGCAACATTTAGTAGGGAAAGAAGAGGGTTGAGTTCTGTGTGGGGTGGGAAATCTCGAGAGGCTTAGAAATTTGGTCATGAGGGAAAATTTAGGAATCTAGGAAAAATAAATATGAGGGTGTACAGAATTTTGTTTGGTAAATATATAATATAATTCTTTAGTCCTGCTACTATGAGCTTGTCTTAGTTCAGCACTCGCCTTGAGCTGACATTCAGGTGATTCAGCTATCTCTGCACCTGACTAAGGAAACAACTTCTTCACTCTCTTTGTCCTTTTTAAATGACTTCAGCCGACTCCCCTAAGAGGCTTTCACACTCCCAAGTTAAAAACCCTGACCGTTCCCCCCTTTCTGTTTAATAGCAAAGTTGAAATTAAGTCTCGCAAAGTGTTGAAATGACACTATGGTGGATAATGTCTACTCTTGATAACCATGCCTCGGCCCTGGGTGTCGCACTAAACCATTGTCATCAAATCTACTGGCTGTAGTTAATCGGCATGAAAATGGGTTTTAGTGACATAAGCGGGCTGTGTTTTGAGTCTTATCCTTGAGGCTGCCACTCATCATCCTTATCATTTACCCTCCATCTCTTCCTCTGTCTCTTTCAGTTTTTGTTTCTTTGCTTAGGATTAGTTTCTGCTCATCTCAGCTGAGGTCTTTTTTATGTGTAAGTGTGGTTGTGTGTGTACCGCTCCAGGTCGGGGGTCAGGGATCTTCCCAGTATATTCTCTCCACATAGAGCCAGAGGTCTCGGTGAGGAAAGAATTGTGGTTCTCCATGTAGGGTCCTTGAAAGGCCTCTTTGACATCAGACAAAGTGAACCGGCACACCGCAGATGCCTTCACGTTCTTCCTACGACAGCAACACAGATACACATACAGTGAGAAAGTCCAGAGCTCAAGCTATTAACAATAACAGCAGTAAACCCGGTGTTGCCATGGTGACAGCAGAAGAAGTAAAATAGATCAGTGGCTTACCTAGTTGAAAAGATAGAAAGAGACAAATTGGAAGAAAGCAGAGAGGAGAGGGTTGGGGATGAGCGCTAGCAGAGATAATATGAAGCTGATAAGAAGTGTAGGAGGAAAGGAGATAACCATGACATGGAGTCAGGGCTGGATAGTAGGAGTTGCAGTCAGAGGCAGTAAATGTGGACACGTATTCCAAAGGTAAAAAAAAAAGGGAATATCACGATTTGTCTGTTCCCCTCTGTTTTTATTTCACGCATCTTTCCTAAGTGGATGAGCCATATTAAAAAGAGAAAAAAAAACATTTTTTTTTTTTACCAACTGTCTATAAAGGCCCTTTAACTTCTTCAAAGCCCTTTTAAATCAGCATTTTTAATTAATTCTCATCCCTCGACCCGCTACTTTTTCTTTCACATCTTTTGGATTTAGAAGTTCTCCTCTCTTGTCCTTTTCTTTCATCTCACCCTTTCCTGTCAGCTACGACTGCCCCAATGCATCAAGTGCCGCCTTTCATCTTGGTCTCATTTGCATGTGTAACCTAACCTGGCGGTACGGCCTTGACTCACCACTCCAGACCAAAGATGCCATAGAAGAGTGTGTCCTGCGATGTGCTTCCAGGCATGACGAATACACTGCGCAGCATATTGAAGTGGAAGTCATACTCGGGCAGGGAGCAAGTTAACCTGGCCTTGAGGAAGGATGTCCAGCGCTTTTGGAGAGTTAAGTGGCCTCCTCTATCCCCCTTAAGGAGGAGAAGCACAGGAAAAAAAGAGAAGGTGATTGTGGAGAGAGAGTTGCACAAGGTTAGAGTACAGAAAAATAGACTGAACACTTGACTCAAGGTGGCACACAAGAGGAGGTGAACCTCCTAAAGGGTGCAACAGATGGCAGAGGAAGGCAGTAGCAATACATTCAGAAAGGTTATTGCTTCAAAGGGTGAGACTTTCCACTGTAATCTCTGGGTTTCCATAGGAATATGTTTCGGTTTCACTTTCCCTACGGGTTCGGAAGCAATGTAATGAAAATATGGGACGACGAGAAAGACTTATCTTTTCTTTCGAACGTGACTGCGGAGCGCAGTAATTTGGTTCCTGATGGCAAAAAATTCAATTCTTTTTCTGCTGTAGAATTTTCTTCATGACCCGTTTAGAAAAAACATTCAAGGCAGACTTTCCGAGAACTACCAAGTTGTGCAACAATGCTATGTGCTCCAATATATTTACTATGCAATGTCACAAAGAGTTTTTGTGAATTTTTTGTTGCACACAGTGAGCTTGTGCATTAACAGACAAAAACATTTTTTTTTACATAATAACGCCACGTGTGCTATTGAAAGTAACTATGCTCAACGATGACCAGAATGTCATATGAACAAAACATCAAGTCTGACTGAATAGCAAAGGCATGGAGTCACACCTGAAGAAAAGGACAATAGGTGAAGGCAATAAAGTCACTTCGACTGTACAATGCTGTCCCCTGGGGAGAGCAGTGGATGAAATAATTGTTCCCAGTGAGCTAGCCTTGGATGTCTCTGTTCCTGTTACACTGACTTTGTGTAAAAAGGCATGATCATGAAATCACATAAGCCATGACTGACACATCTGCCACTACTGATGTGGCAGTCGCAGATGTACCAGACACACAGACCAAAAGACAAACTTTCTCCAGCTCTGTGAGAGGGAGTTAAAAGCTTGTAAATGAAAAGAATCATGACCATTTTATGTGTAACTAAATGGTCTAAATGGTCTCAACTTCAGTAGCACTTTCACACCTTTCACAGCATTTTAATCTAGAAAGAATTCACAAATACCCCCCCCCCCCCACCGATGGTGGCAGAGGGTCCATGCAGGACACTAACTAAGCCATCGGGAACAACTTGGGGTTCAGTCCCTTGCCCAAGGACACTTGAACATACAGTCAGAAGGAGCTGTGAATCGAACAGCCAACCCTGTGATTTGAGGAACACCCGCTCCTAACTGATGTTTGAACTCTTAAAATGTTGGGAAGTATGACAGCAAGATGACATTGTTGATGGGAACTCTGCAATGATCCTGCTTTAAAATGTTGAATGCAGGCTGGAGGGAGAAATTAAATTCATCTGTTGGAGTGAGAAACAGTGGAGGACTGTCTCACTGATAAAGGACAACACATGTGTGTATCCTTAGCCCTATAAAAAAAAATAAACATGTCTGTCTGATGGGGACCTTGCATACCCATCCATGGCAATTAATACCTGCATTTGATGCTTGGACAGGGGCTAAATTTAAAGCCTGTTCAAAGTAAAATAATACACCTGGACAATTCTTGTTAGGTGTCAGTCTTCAATGTATACATTCTAATCATTTTTACTTTACTGTATTAATTTATCCAAGCTAAATTTATTTTGCAAGCAATCCATCCATCTCTCAAAAAGGGTATCCTTTTCCATTACCCTGCACATAGTAGCCTGATCCTTGTTTTCGCATCAAGGTGCAATTATAACGCATCATGCACCACTTATGATTCTTATTCTCACCTTACAGACCCGGGCCACTCGGGCCACCCTGCTGTGCGTATAGGTCGTCGTCTGCTCCTGGCTCCTTTCGGTGAAAAAGAAGTATATCTTGTCATCGTCACCTGTGCTGCTGCCCAAACTCTCCTTCACCAGTGCAGAGCCAACAAAGTCTGCTTCTGTGTGAGGGATGAAGAGAAGCAGGTTCTTGTAGAGTGAATCATTCTTTCCCATTTCTGTTAAGGGATTATAATTCACAACTTTCCAATTATGAGAAGAGTATGTTATCGCTTTAACATTCCAACCCAGAGGTTTGCCAAGGGCAACTTGCAAGACCCAAACAGTAACATTTTGACTTCTTGGCCTCAGAGACTATAGTAAAGTGAATGTGATAATAATGTTGTAGCAGATATTTACAAACTGAGTGCAAAGTACCACTCAAGATTTCAGCTTTTTTAACAGGAGACTACGATTCTACTCATGATAAAACATAATTGTGATGTTCCATAAATGATATTGTACAGTTCCATTCTAAAATTTTCTATATGTCATTTTGAATAGACACTCTTAGCATCAATCACATCCTTGAAAAATATTAGGAATCTGTACTCCTGGCAGCAACAGGGAAGCCGTGATCCATTTCACCTAAAATGATGGTCATGTGACAAAAATCGGACTGAAATCCAATTTGAAGGACATGTATTTACTGACAATAGTTTGAAAGGTGTGGTTTATACAGGATTTCAACAGCACACTGATGAAACCTACTTTATGTCAATGTAATTCATTCGCAACATTTTTGTGTATGCGTTGCTTGCAATGTTTTTTTCAACTATGTATGACATTCAACTATTGCTTGTTGTCTTTAATGGTAAAATGCCATTGAAATGTACTCTATTGAAAAAAGATGATAAAACTTTTAGATTTCCCAATTTCCCGACAAAGTTTTTCTTTTTATGAGATTCAGAACTTTATACTGTAGTGAAAAATGCCTGAAGAACACAAAGGGGAAAAAGAAAAAAGAAAAGCACTGACAGACTTCTTCAGACTGTTAAATTGGTATTAACTGTAGACAAACAGGCTCTCTGGCTGTTTGGACCACCCTGACGCCCAAACAGGCGACTAGAGCTTTTACCAGTCCAGGAGATTAGCTCACCATTGAGCCAACGAGTAGGAGCATCCTCTGTCTTCAGTGTCGGAGACGGCAAGTTGCGGCGGATATCAGAGAAGCTCCTGAATTCATACTGGGAAGCTGTAAACAACTGCTGATCTGCAGAGAAAACAATTCACCAAATTTAATAGTTAGAGTAACTTTGGAATTGGTTGAATTCTGTTAAACAGATTTACCTATGATGAGGCCTGTATAACCCGTTGTTGGGCCATAAGGACATTTGCCCCTGCCGTCTTCAGGCTGAGATGATATCACAAACTTCTCCTCATCCTGCGACGTATGAATTGAGAGGAAGACATTTAGCATGACCTAACATTTTATAACAAAAAAATAGAGAACACAGAGAAGAGTCTTCAAGTTAAGTAAAATGCAAAACCCTCCATGGATTCAAAAACACAGCACTCAAACCACCTGAAATATACAGTATTTGACAGAAAAATAAAGACAGATCGATTAGCCATTTCCTAAAAGCATGCATTAACCTACTATATATGCACATAGAGGGCTGAAGGCGTGAGTCCCACACATGTAGAGATGAGTTGAGTTAAACCTCTGGAGGAGCCGGATGTGATTAAAACACTCCGTCTGGAGGAGGGAAAAATATTACTCAGGGGAGGAACTACCAACACACGGGAGAAAACTTCACACAGAAGTGTTTAAAAGGGAAGGAAGAAGCAGGGGAGAACTAAACGCCAACCTTATTGTCTTTCCCCTTGAGGAGACACTCAAGTTTTTGCTTAGAGGAGGCCTCCCACTGAATCTGATGGTTACCACATCACATACAGTAAGACAGAGAGAGAGAGGTGACACAGTTAGATGGTTTCAGAGCTGGCTTGTGATTTCATTTACTAAAATACCAAATGTGACTTGTGACACATGACAAACCAGTTTGACTTAAATATTGCCACCTTTAGATCTTGCCAACGTTGCGACAGAATTCTGTTTTGATGAACAACAGTATACCTTTAGAAATCTTGCGTAACTCGGAAAGATTACATGACACATTTCTGTTTACAGTAGAAGAAGAAAAAAATGTTGTGAGGGATGGAAACACACGCAATGGCAGAAACCAAATCTTTTAGACAACTACAAAAGCTTGTGTTCTTGATTTGATAATGAAAAATCAGCTTACAAGCTTCAGAAGTAATGATCAATTTGAGTGTTTTTAGAAAATGTAACTACATGTGGCTCACAGTATCTTCAGGGCTAGAACAGATTTTTTTGTTTGGTTTCTGAAAAAGAATGATGGAATCTTATGCGAAACAAAGTTTCTCCTCGAGTCATAAAGCCACCAAAAACTTAGAGAACAGAAGGTTAGCTGATCTCTGGGGCAAAAAAACACAACAACTGCGATTATCTTTATTTCCATGGTAAACAGTCCAGAGTGCTCACTTTGAAAAAAATTCTGCATTGAAGCTGAGTTTAATTGGTCTAGAAAAATAAAATAGAATTAACCATATTGGTGAACAGTGGTGACACAGGAAAAGCTAAAAGTTCCAATGTGACATCAGTACTACCAACAATAGACTCTATATCCGAGTCCCTGTCATACTTGTTTATCCAGGAAATGGAATTAATTCATGCAGTGTCTGCTTCCTACTTCTTCAAATACTCAAATGATCTCTGGATCTATTTTGTGAGCGAAATATTCAGTTTACGGCAGTGGAGATACTGTACTTTCATTCGTATAAGGAGTTCACAAAGGAATATTTTCAATTTTTTCCAGATAGAAATAGTGTTTCCTCAAATAAGCACTGCTCAATGCAAATGAAGCCCAACCAGAATTAACGGTATCCCAGCTGAGACATACAATGTGCAGCAACAGAAAAAAACAAACAGACTCACAGTGAGAGCAGAGCTGGCTGAGATGTCAGAGGCATTGAGTGCGAATGCAGCCCCCCGGGCCCCGACATACAGACGCTCGCTGTCAGCCCTCAGCAACATGGTGCTATAGTCGACTACAGAGGACTGGAAACGCCTGCAGCATTGCAAACCTGAGAGGAGAGGAGAGAAGCATTCACTGATGGACTTGAATTTTTATTTCTGTGCAACAGGACCGGATAATGAATTGTGTGCCTCAGAGTTGGAATTCCTCTTGAAACCATTTTTGAACATGTTGCGAAGCATTTATGAAGAACAACTGAAAGCTTTTTCATCGAAAATTAGTAGAACAGGGAAAGCGCTCATCTTCTGTAATGGATTTTCTTTGTATGACAGCAGAGTATCGGTGCAAAGTGGTAGAATGGCCTTGCTCTTCCTTTAAACTCCAAGATAATTTTTTGTTTTTATTTTCATTTTATCCACCACATCAGTCCTTGTGTACTTTGTACCTTTGCAGCACTGTAAAATCTGTAAGTGGCTGCTCCCATGTTTGCATAGGACATAAAAACAACTTACAAAATGAAGCACATTAAAAATTCCCGTCTAGGTTTTAGTGAATGAAGAGAAAATGATTCAAAAGAAAATCAATTTACTTTGTGTTAAAGTACGTTTATATTTCCTATTAGAACACACACAAGATTACTGCGTTTCAAAGCAGAATAAATATCTTCGAATGCAGTCAATCTATGCGGATTCATTACATTGTGTGTTTATTTCCCAATACTTGTTCTTTAGGCAATTCTCCAAGTTTTTCAAATAGCTTGTGAAATACTACAAGTAAATGGGCAGTTATTTATCTTTTAATTATCAAAACACAGGCTTAAACAAGCACAAATAAAAAATCTACTATGAGAATCACAAAGTGGAGCAAGAAATTACTCAAAAATATCAAAAAGTGCACAAAAATTTGCAAGGGACTACCAAAAAGATGCACAACTTCACCAAAAATTTACCTCAAATTCTTTTCCTTTTCGGCTTTTCCCTCCAAAGCGAATCAACCTTCTCCATCTAGCCCTATATATTATATCCTCCTCTCTCACACCAACTAACTTCATATCCTCTCTCACTAAGTCCATAAATCTTCTCTTCGGTCTTCCTCGAGACCTCCTGATTGGCAGCTTCAATTCCAGCATCGGTCTACCGATATATACACTATTCCTGTACATAACCGAACCATCTCAGTCTGGCTTCTCTGACCTTATCTTCAAAACATCGAACACGTGCTGTCCCTCTCATGGGCTCATTCCTGATCCAATCCATCCTCATCACTGCCAAAGAGAACCTCAACATCTTCATCTATACGGCATCCAGCTCTGCCTCTTATCTTTTTGTCATTGAAAAATGTACCTCAAATAACTTGGAAAATTAAAGAAATTGATCTCAAAATCAGATAAAATACTTCAAAAGACAGCAAAACACTTAAACACAAATATCATCAAGAAATCAATTACAATTAAACTAACAATTTAGGAAAAAAAATCAAGGGCATTATCATCCAATTTGATGTTGAAAAAGTTCAAACTAGTGCTGCTCTGTTGTATTGTTTTGTCTAAATTCATGTCAGTCTTTCAACAACATACAAAGACAAGTTGAATGCAACATCCACAAATATAGGAACTTAATTCATTCATACATGACATTTCGTAAAATCAGGAATTTTCACATTTTGCCTTAAACTGTTATCTAATAAGAAGATTTTACTACCATTCATCTCCATACTGCCAACAAAGAGTTTTAAAGACATTTCCCTAAAGCCCTTAAAACTCAGCTTTAACTAATTTTTCTTATTCAGATACATCTTCAAGGCAATTTACTGTTTAGTCAGCAAGGTATTTCAGTCTGGATGGAAAAAAATGTCAGTTTTGGTTCCAGAAACACACTTAAGGATTTTCAACTCTTGTCAAGTCCAAATATAATTACATATGTAGTGCTGAACAGAAATGATAGTACGGCCCCGAAGCGGAAAATAAATTCAAGGGATTATTCTTATCCTTCACAGCTCTGAGGATAGAGGAGATAATGAAAAGAGACCAAACACAACACTAGATGTTAAAGATCCATATCGATTTCTCTGTGGTTGCAGGCTTTCTTTTTCTTTCTTTAAATATATGTGTCCTCTTCCACTTTTTCCGGGCTATATTAAGGTGGAGCTGTTTTGACAAGACATATTTCTACTGAGGTTCCTTCACATTTTCCTTCACACACTTTCCTGAGATATGCTTAGAAACGCAGTTTGGAGGACACGCGCTTGTCATGTCATAAAGACTCTAGTTGGGGTCATTGGGTTATGTAAGCAACTATTAACCTACAGTGTGTCGAGACTCCGCTTAGTTGAGCAAACATGACACACAAACTCAAATAATTATATGAATAGGGGTTTAAAAAAAGTGCTTTCTAATTGAAAGTCTGGGTGAAAAAAAAAAAAAAAATGACCGATACGTATCATTTTATAGCATTTGTTGTGTGAGCAAAAGAAACCAATGCAGACTTAAAGTGCAACACCAGACTCGAGTAGGTGGATATTTAGATTCTTATCGGCTGCTGCAACCCCCCCCCCTTCCCCTCACTTTCAGCTCCTGGGTGTCCTATTGTTAGTAAAGACAGTTCATTGAAGAGGGGACAATTTCCTCAGACTAAAATGAGCATTGGGACACAGGATGCCTTGTGTGTGTGTGTGCTTGGGACTGACAGCTGAAGCTAGGCAAGTGAAAAAGAATATATGAAGATGACAACTATCCAAGGTACCTCAATTGACAAGATCGTAGGAAAAAATGCGGACAGAAAGCCCAGATGATCCTCATTTACTCGTCAAATATTTGGAGATATAGCATATGATCAGGGCAATACACTGAAAAGGAACACGCCGGCACGCTTCACCTCCAGGCATTGGATCATGGTGTGATGACTGTGCCTGTTTTCATTCGATGATCACTAGCTGAAACATATGCAGCTTTTCAAAGCTTAAGTCGCCTACAGTAGCAGATATCAAAGTCTGAAAATCAAAAATAAAAGAAATTAAATGTGGCACCTTTTCAAAAATGAGGTGTTGCCTACTTTTGCTGTTGTTGATAGAGATGAATGTTTGAAGATCACAGCACAAAAAGACAAGAAGACATTTTCTCATTAACTAATTCCACTGAAAAGTGGACATTTTCTATGACAATGGGACGGACAGGTCTAAAAGCAGGATTTTTGACATAATTCAATAATAAAAAAATAACATGATTAACAAGTCTAGGCCCTAACAAATATATATGCAATAATGTCCACATCAAACATAAACATTTATCAGCTTATCCACTGACAGACAGGTCTAAAAGCAGGATTTTTGACATAATTTGATAATAACAAATTAACATGAGTAACAAGTCTAGGCCCTGACAAATATATACGCAATAATGTCCACATCAAACCAAAACATTTATCAGCTTATCCATCGGGCCACGAAACCATACACCAGACCATAGCAGTGAACTCCCTTTGCGAGCATTTTTTATGGTGCAGAACTGAATAATGTATACTTTATTATTCCCTCGTGGGGAAATTTGTTCTCTGCATTTAACCCATCATGGATGAACCATTAGCAGTTGGCTGCCGTCTACCAGCACCAGGGGAGCCGTTAGAAGTTCAGTGTCTTGCTCAACAACACTTCAATACACTTGGAGGAGCGGGGAATAGAACCAGAATGGTTCGGTTCCAAAGACAATTGCTCTACCTCCTGCGTAAACCACGGCAACACAGTAATGGGCTTTCACTGATTTTATTTTCTAAAATATCTGAAGAAGTGAAATCAATAGCCCTTTGCTTTTTCTGTTTAACTGGATCATTCATTAAGATTTTATGTTCTTCTCACTTGGTATAAATGCAGCCTACGTCAGATATGGCATCTGCAGATTTAGATCACAACATTTTCAATATATTGTGGAGGACACTAAGGGCCGTGGCCTCTCACCCCATGGGACTATGGGCTGGGGGCATGGTTTAGCTCGAGGGCATTCTGGTACAAGGAAGTTGACTGTCAGTTCGTTATTGGTATTTAAGGAATAAAGTTACAATTCGCCTTTGTCTCCACAATCCTTCCTTCACACACACCACATTGGTGACCCCGTTCTGGACATGTCTTACGGACCGAGTGTGCGACCACACTTCAGCCACGTCGCCCTAACGCCCACAGCCGGCCGTTCCCGTTCTGGCAGAGCGACCCGGCTTCCTGGTTCCAGCACGTCGAGGCGCTTTCTACCTTCGTGGAATTGTTTCAGACGATGCCAGATACTTCCTCGTTGTCACTGCGCCGGACCAGCAGTCCACACGGCGAATTTTGCACCTGTTGCGCGACCCACAGCAACATGGTACGCCACCCTAAAACAGCTTCTGCTCTGGAGGTACAGTCTGTCTGCCTCGGAGCGGGTGGACAGACTCCTGTCCCTGTCCGGTTTGGGTGACGGTTCTGCCATGGACTTGATGGACAACATGCTGTCACTGCGTGTATCAGACGAAGGTGGTTTCCTTTTCCCACACATCTTTCTGCGCCAGCTCCCACCTCCGGTGTGCATTAGCCTTGCTCCCAGTGTCTGGTGGAGGAGGCCAACAATG
Organism: Fistularia tabacaria; assembly: GCA_901007705.1. NCBI lineage: Eukaryota > Metazoa > Chordata > Actinopteri > Syngnathiformes > Fistulariidae > Fistularia > Fistularia tabacaria. The sequence goes on from CAAKHD010005985.1 coordinate 50,408, forward strand.
GCTTGCTAGCTATCAGGCGGCTAGCCGTCCAGAGTGTGATATTGGGAGGCGCGGCACTGCGTCCCGCCATGCTCCTTCATAATCCAAGGCCGGTGCTCGAATGGCAGCTGTGGATGCCAGTGGACATATTGAGCTGCTGTTCATCAGGGACTCGAGGTCAGGAAGATGGTTCATGATGGACTCTGGACCGCAGAAGAGCCTGCTCTCCCCAATAGGAGCAGACCTACAGGCCAGGGGCGGCTGCCCACTACTGAGAGCGGCTAACGGTTTGTCCCTTGCAACATTTGGCTCAAGGTCGGTGTCAGGTTTTCTTAACGGACGCCCTTTTGAGTGGGATTTCGTGATCGCCTCCATCATCGATGCGGACTTCCCGTGTGCTAATGGTCTGCTCGTTGACGTGAGAAACCACCATTTAATTGATGTATTGTCTTTCGCCACTTTTCCATGTGTGACAGGGGGCACTGGGCTGCTAGCACATGCTAACTTTTTGCAAATGGGGATGTTTCACAACATTTGCTAGATGATTTCCTATCGCTCATTACACCCGCCTTTTCCACCGCGTCTACTAAAAACAGTGTGGTGCATTTCATCCCCACGGTGAGACCTTCTGTTTTTGCGCGGGCATGACACCTTGACGTGGGTAAGCTGGCCACAGCTAAGGAGGAGTTCACCACCATGGAGTGGTGGGGGATCGTGAAACAGTCCAACAGCCCCTGGGCCTCCACGCTCCAAAGTGTGCCCAACGCCGACGGGTCTTGGCGTCTTTGCGGCAACTTTCCCCGTTTGAGCAATGCCACCCCGAACAACTACGAACCCATTCCCCACATCCAGGACTTCTCCATACGGCTGTCGGCCGTCATTGTCTTCTTTGAGGTAGACCTAGTGTGCAGTTATCACCAGGTGCCCGTGTGTCAGCTATCGGTGCTGCATGACCTTGCTTTTGTGTTTGTCTACCTCAACGACATACTGGTTGCATACTGTGGTGCTTCCCTGGAGCCCTTTGGCTAATTAACAACTGGAGCACCTGACACAGGTTTCTGTCGTTTAGACTAACAAGGCCTCATAGTCAAACCGGCTAATTGTCAGTTCGGACTGCCGGTGACTGACTTACCGGGTGGCCGCATTTAGCAGCAAGGTGCGGTCCCATTGCCTTCAAAAAGGTGCAAGCATTAGTGGAGTTTCCTCACCCGGCCTCGGTCACAGCCTTGCAGGAGTTCTTGGGCATGGTTGATTTCTATAACCGTTGTCTCCCTCATGCTGCCCACTTCCTTCAGCCACATTACGGGGCTTTGCGGCTCAAGAAGTCGAGTGACACAGTCGACTGGACTCATGAACAGATCCAGGCTTTTGACGGGGCTAAGCCTGCCAACTAACGCAACCCTTCTCGCCCATCCAGCACCCCCGGCAGTGGTTTAGCAGTGTGCGGTGAATGTGTGGCAGACGCTTGTATTTTTTAGCCGCAAACTACGGGGTCGCAAGCAGAAGTTCAATGCTTTTGACAGGGAGTTGTTGGCCCTGTATCTGGCGACACGTCATTTCCGGTTCCTGGAAGACCGCTCCTTCACAGCTTTTGTGGATCACAAGCCGCTGCCCTTCACCATGTCCAAAGTGACTGAGCTGGGGTCCACTCACCAGCAGCGCCACCTTGTGGCCATTTCAGAATTCATGGCGAACATTCAGCATGAGGCTGGGAAGGCCAGCCCCATTGCGGATTGTCTGTCGCTGGTGCTCGTGTGCCCTGTGCACATCGGAGTGGATTTCTCAGCTATGGCCGCTGACCAACCCAGCGACCCTGATGTCCTCGCCCTGCGATTGATGCGCACGGGCCTCAAACTGGAGGAGATGGTTGTACAGGAAGGTAGCCCTGCCCTCCTCTGTGACGTCTACCCAGGCCTTCCCCGCCCAGTGGTTCCAGTGGCCTGGCGTTGTCTTGTGTTTGACTCAGTTCACTCCCTCTCACACCGGGGGGCTGGGTGTCAGTGAGGTTTCTGTGATCAAAGTTCATCTGGCCTTGGATCCATAAGGACGTCAAAGAGTTGGCGGCTGCAAATGTGTGCCAGTGCGCTAAGATTCACAAGCATATTAGGGCACCCCTCAAACCATTTCTGATTCCAGCCAGATGCTTTGACCATGTACATGTTGACCTAGTGGGCCCTATACCTCCTTCCCAGGGTTCCACACATCTGCTCAATCTGGTTGATCAAACCACCAGGTGGAGGAAGGCCTCTCCACTGTCCTCCACCATGACCTCCTTGGATGCCCATTTCGGCACCCCGTCAGACATTACTTCCGACAGAGGTCCACAGTTCGTGTCAGCACTCTGGTCGGTACTGGCAGGGTTATTGGAGATGGAGATAAACTGCATACCACCCTCAAGCTACCAGTTTGTGCGAACGGTTCCACTGGTCCCTCAAGGCAGGGCTGCGGGATGCGTTCTCAGATGGCAACTGGGTGGGCCGTTAACCGTGGGTTATGCTGAGGCTGCATTCACCCCCTAAGGACAACTTCAACGCGTCGCCCACTGAGCTGGTTCTCGGTCAGCCGCTGCGAGTCCCAGGGGAAATTTTTGCAGGAGCGATCTGCTCCCCCACCTCGTCCGGCAGAATATCATTACTTGCCTTGCAGCTCTCAGGTTCCAGGCCCCATTCACCACTGTTTCCCGTGGTCTTTTGTGCCTGCAGAGCTCATGTCAGCTCAGTTAGTGTTTGTGAGTCACAACGCTTAGCGCTCACCTCTTCGACCCCGTACAACGGGCCGTTCCGGGTTCTGGAGACAGGGGTTAAGAGTTTTTTTCCCTAGATATGGGTGGGCGTAGGGAGCGGGTCAGCTGAAGCCAAGACACAGGGTGGCTGGAATAGTTGTGTTTCCTTTTCAGGTTCCCCGCTGAGTTCGTCGTCCTGGCAGTTCCCCAGCAGTGCCTGTACAGGTTCAACGTCCGGTGCCTCCCACTACTTCGACCAAGGGACGACGCAGTTGTTATGACAGACTGCTCAAGCTCCCAATCAGGGACGAGTTTGTTTTGGGGAGTCCCTTCTGGGTGTTTGGTGTGGTGGGGGGGTGGGGGTCTGTGTGCTGGGGACGTGGTTTAGGTCGGGGGCATTCTGGTGCAAGGAAGTTGACTGTCAGTTTGTTATTGGTGTTTAAGGATCCTTCCTTTAGATACCACAATATCAGCTGAAACATTTTTAGATTCAAAAATACGAAAGTTTTCTTTTTTTTTGTTCAGAGAGTTTGTATAGAAAAGCGTTAAATATAAAGTTTGTACCTGTCACAGCCATGGTTATAATAGTGGTTGTAATAATATGTTAATTCCAGTACAGTACAGACTTGATGTTCTCTGGAGTTGCACTGTGATAAATCAAATAACTGTTGTAAAGAGATTTTTCACCCCGATCTACGCTGGTTTATATGTTCAAATGAAAAATGTGGGCTATAATGAAGTGGTTGATATTATGATCTGCACTTAAATTTGTATTTGCATGTTCATGTAGAGCCTACCTTAATAGATATAGGTTGCTTCACTGGATAACTATACAATCATATAACTGCATTTATACAATGGTTATTAACACATTTTGTAGTTATTTGACAATAGTTAGCATAAACTATGATAGTGTGGAGTGGGCTTGAAGAAATGTCACGTAATAAGGAGTAGCACCAGTCTTCAATCATTTACATGACCACCCCGGGCTCCGCATGAGCAGCTATTAGCCCTTGAGCTCCACTAAACTGTTGGCAACCTCACTCTGTCAACTTTTTTCCCCCTTTCTTTACAGGACACAAAGTAAAGAGGACACATGGACTGTGCGTGCGTGCGTGCGTGCGTGCGTGCGTGCGTGCGTGCGTGCGTGCGTGCGTGCGTGCGTGCGTGCGTGCGTGCGTGCGTGCGTGCGCGTGTCTTAACCAGCCAGCACAAATTTAGAGTCTTTGCCATTAGGTTACAGAGAAACATGCGGATTTAAGAGATTAGTGGATGATTAGAAGCCTTATCATAAGGAGAAAGGTAAGCTCATCCAGGGGGAAGTAGTGAGAAAAGTAATGAGAAGACAGAGCTTAAGCACAAAGGTAGAGGGATGGATGGTTGGAAAAGACAGAAGACATGAATTGTGTGGGAGGACCTGTGGGCAGTGTTGAGAACTAACTGACGATTTAGATGCAAAGACAAGTAAATTGCATGAAGAGAAACAAGAAAAATTATGTATCACAAGTGTAAGTGGGTAATTTATGGTGAGAGAGGACGGAGGGGGAATATTTTTTCTAAGATGGATTTCATTCTTTGGGAAAATTTTTCTTGACATATTTGTGTTAGAATAGTTCTTAAAGTTACTGTAAGACTGAAGAGACACACAGTTACACAGACACAAACACACACACAAACAAACAAACAAACACATTAAAACAGGACAAGTTGTACCCCACAGTACATTCAAGAAAGATGTACAAGTACACAAATATATTGCATCATCTCACAACAGTTGCTATGGTTACGGTGCTTCTATCAAATACCAACAGCTATGGCTGTCTCCCTAGAGGCTCTGCAGGGATCCAACAGGCCCAACGCCATTTCATTCATCTAACGAGGATCTGCTGGTCCCGAGGGCACATGCCAATACTCACTAAAAGGTAATTGATTCCAATAAAACAGGTTTTCTTTGAATAGTCTTGAGAAATGTCTTCTGCAAACAGATGTTTGCTGGCATCAAGAGCAGTTGAAAGACATTAGAGAGAAAAGGGGAAAGTTGAGAGAGAAAAAAAGAAGGCTAGATAAGAGAATGACATTACACAATAACTGAAAGTACAAAATATCAGATACACAGCTTTATTAATTTTCCAATTCAACAAACTGCTGCTTATCTATCTATGTTGGTAACTGCTCTTCCGCTTTAACTGAATTGAATGTAATTTGGATAATCTTTAGTGGAACAGGGTGGGGATGGGACTGAGCTATTGTGAAAAGCTGTGAACTGGGTCGGTAGGTGGTCGGAGCACCATATCATATACTTAATGGGATCTGAAAATTCTTGGGAAAATAGAGCAAGATAATGAAGAAGAGTGAAATTATATAGAGAAGGGCTAAAAATAAAAATGCAAACCATTTGGAGCTATTACAAAACAGCTCATCTGACTCAGAAAAACATTCAAGAAAACTTGATACATTCCTATGGGAGAGTTTTTAAACAATTTCAATTGAGGAGTTTGCATCGGACACCGCCAAAAAATAAAAATGTTCTTACTGCTAGCAAAGATGGTGACACGGGGCATCACATCCAGGTCTATGGGTGGTCTGAAAGGGTAGCCAGCTGACATACACACACAGCAGCTGAGCAGTGTGAGCCACAGGGTGAAGAGTCTGGGTATCTCCATCTCCATCCAGCGTCTTGTGGGATATACACTCAGTTCCAGTCGTGTCCGCTCATGAGGCAATCAAAGCAACATACTGAAACTAAGATTCCACATGCACACGTGCCGCCTCTTCGCCTGTGCTAGCGGGAGAACAGTAGAAACCTGAAAAAGAAAAACACACACTCGTTTATTATTGTTAGTGTCCCACAGCTTATGTGGACTGAATTGTGGTGGACTGACAGGAGAATGCAGTAGACAGCTCAGACTTGCCATTCCCCCCATGACACTCTGGCCCTTCCTGGGGGACGCCAAGGTCCTCTCAGGCCAGATAGGATGTAAAAATCCTTCCAGCATGCCGTGGGTCAACCAAGATGTGTCACACCAGGTGGATATACCCAGAACACCTCTGATGGGAGGCACTCACAGGGCATTCTTATCAGATGCCACTCTAACTGATGCAAAGGAGCAGCGGCTCAGACCGTCTGGTTTGTTTGGCATATGAACAAAAATAACCCCCATGTAATTGCAATGAGGTGATCCTTCGGCAGGAAAAACTCCCGCACAAGAGTTCAGCTTGTGAGTATCCCACAGCTGTCTCATACCTCTCCAGAAAAGATGTGAGCCTAACCCCCTCTGCAGGAGCTTGGTTCCAGAGCTCATGCTAGGTGTGCAGGAGAGTCCATTTATCTTAAGGTGGTACTGATCCCAAGAACCAGTCTGCCATGCCAGAGGCCGGCAAACTCCATGGACAGCTGCTGATGAAAATACACAGCACCCGAAACTGATGTCTCTCCCTGCAGTTGCTAAAGCCACTGGGAGATAGTTCTGTGTTGTTTTTCATCTAGACCTTCACCTTGGACCAATTAGCTTTCATGGATTCTACCTGGGCTGCTCCCAGGATCACAGCAACATTCAAATTTCTCCAGCACAACAAGAGATATTTGAAGAGACAGTAAAGAATTAAAGAAAAGAAAAAAACAAATCAAATAGAAGTTATTGAGAGGGAGATAGCTCCAAAAGGTATTGAATAGCAGTAGAGTGGCAGCTCAGTTAAATAACATCGTCGTGTAATATGGTTTGTATGAGCAGCCGCTGCTTAGTATAAGCATACGCTGGAGAAGATCATCCGCTGTCAGAGAAAGCCACGGACTGTTGACATCGCAAACAAACACTTGAGGATCAAACAGAGATATGAAGCAATCCAGATCAATAAGGTGAGAAAGCAGTTCAAACAGCAGACATACCTCACGTACCTGCTGAGAGCTTGAGAAAATATTCCAATCTCTACGACGTGTATGTTGTGCTCTGAATACCAACACTGTAGCAGCAGAACAAGTCGCTGTTAAACAGGAGGGAAGCAAGATGTGAAGAATCCATCACTAATTCCAGCACAGCGGAGAACACCAGCAACACCAACTCTGTCCGATTTCATTAGGAGGACTCTTTCTTTTTTTTTCCTTATTGACACAAACCACACATACACTGTCTCCCTCTCCCCACTCCTCTAAATAATCCACATTTGTCTTCAAAAATGCTTTCCCAGCTCAAATGTCATACTTTCCGTTAAACAAAGGAAGCTTCTTCTAGCACCATAAACGGCTGAACATCCAAAGAGCCTTCTTGTTCCTTCTATTACGAACAGAACAAACACACTGACACACACACATATGTATGAATATACAAGAGAATAGAAGAGTGTTTGTAGCTGTTTCAGAAAGTCCCAGAGGTCCCTCGGGATTGACACCATGACAACGGCTGGCTTGATGATTGCATAATGTAGACTACAGCGGCAGCATGCAGGTGTGGATGACTTTCAGGGACCGAAATGGCAGTTAAGAAGCAATTTACTGGCTCACCTGATGAATATTTTATGATTTACCAAACATTTTACAGCCCACAGGACCCTGGTGGTGTGACAAGTAACACATCAGGAAAACTATTTGTATATTTATAAAATCATGACATCAAGAGTCAACCAGTGTTGATGTCGGGGGCCGTTACTGGCACTGATCATTATCAAGGTTAATCTGAGGCATCTGAGGATAGTTTTGCTGTTGCGACAAAAAAAGAAGCACTTTTAATATAATTTTTTGGATAAAAATAAATGTTACAAGACAAAAAAAAAAAACTAAATATTAGGGGAGTGTATTATATAAGTAACGTGGTATTAAAGTTTTTTGACCATATTCAGTGCATTTTACTGGAGTGCAGTTTTTTTTTTAATTAGGTTTGCAATTCTTTCAGTTATGATAAACAAGTTTCCTTTTGCATACACACGGAGATTATCCTACGGCCTGAGTTAAAAGGAAAACAGCAAGATGAAAGCTTTGTTTTATTCTTGCTTATCTGTAAAGTAAACTACACATTCCTGGTTATTTGTGACAACCAAAATGTATCTTTACTTAATGTCAAAACTTTGGGACATTTCAAACAGACAAAGTGATCATCAATTCAAATAAAATGAATAAATGATATTCTAGTTTGCTTAATCTCACATTAAAAATCTCTTAATATCTCTCTTCTACCAGAGGTGGAAAAGCTTTAAAGTATACCTGGTATGTTTGCCTGAATGGGGCTCACCTGCTTTACCTATTTTTCTTCCTGTCTTTTACATCTCAGTTGTGCTCCCAGTATGGCGATTATACATTTGAGGACTCCAATTATGGCATCGCCTCCCAAGATGTGCTGCTTCCCTGGAGACCTGTCAAAAACTATAAAGGTGCGTCGACTCCCCCACAGCCTTGTCTGAGCCGCTCTTAAAATGTGGCGGAGGAGGCGAAGCGGGGAGCTCTTTATAAGTCCTTTATCTGACTCCTGCACATGAAATCACTTAAATGGCTGTCAGGGTCTAACCCCTTTCAGTCTGTAAGTCAATTAGTCCTGATGTGACTTTTGGTGGAAGAGGAATCTGGCATGATGGAAATGTTCCATAGAAATTTCGAACAAAGACAATATGAAAAGGGAAAGGAGAGGATTGGGGGATAAAATAGTGTCTGGGAGAGAATTATGATAATCACATTTCTGCCATGACACATCCATGACTACTGTCTGGCACTGAGAAGCATTGAAAACGCAAAGAATTGTGACTGTTGGATGGAATCTAAGGGGAAAAAAATGGATAACACACATAGTCCAGAAGACATCAACTCTCTAAACCTAACCTTTCGCTTCCATCATCATCCTGCTTTCATGCGAGCTCTTGCTGTCATGACATCCATTCACAGTTATGGATTTTATCGCGTAATTATAGACCTGCTTGAATAAAGAAGACGGGAGCACTGCGGTGTCAGCTCCATCAACACAATACACTTGCCCCAAATGGCTCAATACTCAATAATTTTTTTGTCTTGAGTTTTATACAGTATGAGTCTAAGTGCGTGTGTTTGGCAAATCCAAAAGGTTTTTGTCAACGCTAGCAAGTCGAGACAGAAGCTGTCTTTAATAAACACTCACAGATAGATCTGAGCTGTATTTGTTTCCAGTGAGTCTATTATAACTTAACACTTTGTACTCACTGTGAATTTAACACTCAACCTTTCATTCCAAGATGGTAGAAGAAAGAGGTTTTGTTTGCTGTCTTTTTTGTCATCTTATTCAAATGTTGATGTGAATCTTAGATTTACATTATTGGTGCTTGCTGTCTTTCATTGGCATTGCTCTTGTAACAAAGAATTATTTTAATAGATTCATCATACTTGGATTTCCACGCATAAAAACAGGAAGAAGATTTAAAAATTCAGTTCTCTAAACATTACCTCTACATTGAAAAACTGTCTGACCATTAGCTTGAACTAGAAAAGTCTCTAAAAAAGAACAATAGCAGAGATCTTAGGACGAGCACCAAAAGGTTGCATAAGTGATGCTTGGGGGAAAAAACATGAGCCACTGTATTCATAGATTTAAATATACGACAATTCAAACATGGCATAAGTGTCCTCAGGATGAAAAAAAAACATGAAGGGTAAAATCTGAAGGGATTAAAATTGCATTTTGCACTTGTATTTGGTTTGACTGCAAATTAAGAATGCAACATTTGAATGCTGTACTTTATGAAAGTAACCCTTATTTGAAAAGCGAGAAAGGTAGTCATTTTTTAAATCAACTGAACATTTCGAACCAGACCCCTTGAAATCACCACTTCACCACTTAAAACCAGCCACACAAAAATACTGTCAAACAATTATCTGAATAATCAAAAAGGTCCTGCAAACGCCTAAAAAACTTACCAAGAAATTAATTTACAAGGAAATCAAGGGCACATTTCAGGTCACCAGGAAACCACAATTTTGACGGGAGAAAATCAAGACACGGTTTGCCTTGACTGGTTTCAAAAGAGGCATTTTGTATATGGAAATGAGCATATTTCCATACACAGGTAGAGGACTGTGAAAAGCCCGTTGATTAGATCCCAGAGTCGGAAACAGATGCTGAAACATCCCTTCAACACTCAGCGTCTTTCCAGCTGACTGTCCGTGCAGCCATGCGTTTGCATGCTTATCTGTGCCTCCCGGTGTGTTTGGAATTATAACTCAATGGGTGTTTTGGGTGAAGACGAAACAGTCACTCTCCTTTGTGTCTTTTTACATCGATCAGGTCGACAAAAACAAACAAAAAAAAACAAACAAAAAAAAAACCAAAAGCACGACACATAAAAATACCACAAATTGAAACGGGGGGTAAAAGTAAAAAGTCACCATAACAGCGCTGTGAATATAGTTCACTAGATGTCAGATCAATGCAGAACAAACACGATAGGACTGAAAAAGAACTCACTCTGCATAGAAACTGCATTGATGTGGATTTTAGAGAAAACAGCAGGGAAGCTAACAGGAAGCCTTACCTGGATGGCGCAGAGATCCTCGAAGAGAAGGAAATGCCCTGAAAGATAGTCCAGGTGGACTTCAATCTCTCCAAGCCACCGATTAATAGACACCAGCCTCGGCAGGGACACTCGTGAGCGGAGCTTTCCCTCCCACGAATCCCACTCATCCGCCTACCGCCACTTTCTCCTGACAGGTAACGTTAGTCACGTCTCTCCCCCCGCCATGGCTCCCTGTTCACTGCTGTACTTTACTCAGGTGGGTTCATCGAGGTAGAGCTGCGAAGGGTCTTTTGCACCTTTGAGGCAAAAATTGGGGGAAAAGGTGCCCGATTGAAGCGAATCTGATTTACTCGTTTGCGGTATTATACTGACATCTAGTGTCCACGAAGAGAATTACAATTGAGAAAATGATATGGAAGTTCCCTGTTACTTTAAAGCTCCTGAGAACGAACAACCTTTTTCCTGATAATGTTATTGAGTTTGAATTGGATTGAACACCTTGTGTAAATATTTGATGTTAAAGTAACGAAGAGTATTTTCAATTTACGGGCCTTGGAAATACAGTCCAAGTCACCAGTAAAACAGAAAAACAGAAGATTAAAATTACAAAGTTCATAAAAATACTTCATAAGCTGTAATATAGAATGCCTTAAAATTGAAACTTAAATTATAAATAGACAAAGAATACTCACATAAATCCTGTGGGATGTATGAAATAAGTTAGTAGATGGAAAAACAATAACTCCATAAAACATACATATACAATAAGCAAATATTTCAAAAAGAGGTAACAGGGTTTAACACATTTTCAACATTATTTTGTTTAAAGATTCTGTTTGAAAAAATAAGTGAATGTTAGGAGTCACAGTTGGGCTGTTTCTTATTTGTTAAATAGGTTTGTTTTAGATAGAAGCCAGTGCTAAATCAGCCACTGTACATTTCATTGAACAAAAGCTGAAATGTATCAATCACTGCTTATAATTTCCTGTGCATTAGTTTGCTGAAGTATCATACTGAGTCAAAATGAGGTTTTAAAAACCTGTTCATAAAGACCAAAACATTTTTATTAATATTATATAGTCTAATCCATCTCTAACAATTTTAATAAAGCAATAAAAATGTTAAACTAGAAGAATTCACAATGAAGTCTGTGAGAGAATGAAATACAATATGTAATCCAAATATAGTTACATACGAACTAGGGAAAAATACTTGGATTAAACGATTCTGAGAAATACAGATAATTGTTTTTAAATTGAGTAAAAAAATCTGCATAAAACTCACATGACTGTTTTAAATGAATTAATCCAGTGTTGGCAGCGATATTTTATGGATATTTACAACTGTTTAACTGAAAGAAAAGACAATGAAATATTTCTTATCAAGGAATATAACATATAGTGCAATTATGTTTACACAGAACAAAAGTACAGAAAATAAAGGAGAAACATAAACAATAATTTGTTTATGTTAAATACACTGAAAAAAATAATTTGTGGTATTTTTAAATGGTTCAGTGGATTTGAGAAGTGAGATAAGGTCCATTATGAAAACCACATGTACAATATGGGTACACTTTTCACCAGCTTCCCTCACTGATGCAGAATCAACGTAAAAATACAATTTCAGTCAATTGGGTATGCAGACATAATTCAACCTGTGGCTCCTCTGCCATTTCCCCGACTCCCTCCCTCCAGTCTCGACATCCCCCAAATTGCATATTCAGGTGAAGCCGATCTTGTATCCAGGTAAATCTGGAGGTTTTTCACAGAAGCTCGACTACCTCCATCCCCAGAGGTATATAATCTCATTGAAATAAAAACCTTCCATGAACCTAGAAGAAAAAACCTAGAAGGGAAGTGAACAGGACTGCGCTCATTCTGTTGCAGAGGATGACAAGAACTGCATAATAGATTTAATCATGTTTGTGTTAGCTCACAGTGGCTCATGCGAGCTGGCTGCAGAGATCAACAAGGGGTCTGTTTATGAAGTTATCTGTCATTCCATGCATAAAGGCCTCCCTCATGTATACAGAACTTTGAATCCATTGTGGAGCCATACATTATGAATGCAGTTAGTCATCCTCTGTTCGTGGAGTTGATATTAAACAGGGCCTTTTATCCTAGGTTCTCCTCATTGCATTTCAGCTGGGTATTTGTGCAGCATTGACACTATGTCTCATCTATTCAATGGCATTAAACTCTTGAACACGCCACATGACATGGCAAAGGCCCCTCCCTGCATCTGATGAATAGCGCTTTATCATTACTATGGCAACACTTGTACAAGGAGGACCAGTGGAGTTATCAATTTGTGTGGAATAAATTGTGTCACATTTTTTCTGCTTCCCTCCCAGTGTGGCCTTGCTAATATCGATGACCAATAAAACATTCAGGGGTTTTACTTTGAAAGAGTCGATATGGTTTCTCTGCTAATCTTATACAAATCTACAGGGATTTGAATAGAACTTCCAGCACACATGACGAATGTAAACCAGGATCATGGAATGCTGATTTTGTTTATCTTACTCATGCAGCAGATTACATCATCAATTCCAAACAATGACTGCGCTGTTTGATAAAGTTGTTGTTCAACAGGCGGTGACTTTGTTTGTATCATTGTGCCATCATTATATAGTTGAGAAAATATCTCCGAAAACTCAGTTTTCGGAGATATTTTCACACCGCCTCAGCAATTGTCTGTTGATTAGTTATGGTGCAGGAAAATTGAGGACAAAGACAATTGTTGTAATAGGGACAGGACAAAATGTAAAAATGACTGGTTTTTTTTTTTGACTATATACTGATAAATGTTTGTTTTTCACACCTTATGGTGATCACTTTGGCTTCTCCTGTAATTTAACAATGCAGCACTCCATGTTCTAAACTCAGTCATTGCATTACAATTACAACACCATTTCTTTAATTTATATTAAAGGGGGACCAAGTACCATACATAACACATTTTCTGATCTGTTATTTAATACCGCATATTTGTTGTACTCACTGTGAAAAACAACATCTTTCATCTTTTCTTTATATCATTTTAAAATATATTTGTAATGTATTTTGGAACCATTTAAAAAAACATAAAAAATAATGTAGACAAATTCCAAAATCAATAGCAATCCACAGAAGTATTATGTTATACATAACTTTTTTAGTACAACTCAAACGCCTCACCTGAATTATACCTAGATTCTGAATTATTGTATTCTTTCCATGAAACTTAATTTTGGCATTTTATTATTTCAAGCAGTCATGATATTGAAAAACAACACAATAGACGAAAGGGAAGTTACTTGATGATTCACAGCTTTTCGTCAATGACAGAAGCCAGATTCTTTGATTGATATGATACACCCTCTGTCAGTGCTGAAACTTAACTGAGTAGCTGAAACACATGCTGTTCAGTGTATAAAAATCCTGATGAATAGTGGATTAATATTCTGGTTGGTGCAGATGTAATGAGTCATCTTAGACAGATCTCCAAAGTCACCATTATGATGTATATTCTAATTGCATTCTATCTTGTGTTTTGCATTTAGAGACTTAATAAAATTCATTAATAATTCACATTCATCCACACATAGGGAGTGCAATGGGTTCAGCAGTAATTTGGATTTTTTGTCTTACATTAACTTTAGGTTTTATGCATGATTTACATATTGGGATTCTAGCTGATGAGTCAGCGCTTCATCTTCTCATCTTCCCACCAGTAGATACCAGGTAAAATGCAAAAAGGATACAATTATATGGTTACCATTTCAGCCGGATGTTTTCATTCAAATTTCTTATCAAATGAAGAACTGTACTATTAATGATAATGAGACCAAAGTTACAATGATTTGCATAAAACAAAGACTTTTGTGTTGTATTGATATCTTAAGATGGAAAGCAAAACAGTATATGCCAGTAATGATGACAAAAAGTATTTGAGATCAGTATTAAGTATTTTATTAAAAAGGTTTGAAATACTACGATACATTTGTGGTTATGTTTTAACAAAAAGCCAAAGAAATGGTAACAAAAATAAATACATCTGCCATGACAGTGAAAGTGTGAAAAGGTGAGATTAGGAACTGCTAATGTAAGTTTCCCCCCCCCCCTTTTTGTTTTTAATCCTGATTGCAATTTCTTGATTGGTCTGAGAAATATGGTCACTGACTTGAGAACAAAATTGTCTTTTGTAATCTTATGGAATAGTTACTTCTTACTATACAGCACTGTATGATCATGGAATGTCTACATTAAAACATCAGTATTCCTCCTGCATCTTGGTCAATCTTCAGTCAATTTTTCCACAACAATGATTCCTACTATGACATTTCAGTTTTTTGCAAGAAAAAGTATACAAATGCATAAACTATGGCATCTCAACCGCACGCCAAGACTGAAAAACAGAATGGCTGTCTGGGTGTCATCGACCACAGAATGGACAGCATTGGATCAACAAAAGCCTCATCACCATGTTTCCACTGATGATTTAATCATTTGTTTAGCTACAATAGTTGTGTTCATAGCTGTAACCCTCCAGTGCAGATATACAGAGGCACAAATGTTGAAAAACAAGACCCCAAAGATTGTCATGGTAGCAGAGCATTTCAACCAAATTATCATCCACAGATTTCTCTCATCCAACTTACGGTTCCTAAATGTGCGAGTAGCAAGTTTTAAAGACTATTCCAAAGTGTAAAAATCATTTTTAGCAATAAAAATACTGTTTGTTCCATTTATATCCATACATTTGAGTTTCCGGTCACTTTAGAAATTGTTTCAGACACTTAAATTTGACTACAACAAAACAAAAAACAGTGGAATGAAGAATAAACAATGTCATTAAGTGTCTGAAGAATGCAGTGTGGAAATTAAATGAGTAGATATAGAAAAGTGCCAAAGAGTTCATCGCGGATTCCTTCATATCATTTGGTTTGGTTGTCTCTTCATTTCAGGAGTTTTCTTCACTTTACCGTTCTGCTAAAGCCTGTTTGTAGAAGTAAGTGTTGGCATTTTGGAGTGTTCTTTCAGAGTGAAACGCAGAGGGATCTTTGTGTTCAAGCTAAGGTTCTTTGTCTTGGCTTTATTCTTGGGTAGAGCTGTGAAACAGAACAAGAGGTTATGTTAACTGTGCACTTGCACTGTAATACTTTAGCAAGAAAAAAAGATTGACTTATATCTCACCCCAAGGAGGTTGCGAGGAATGTAACCCTCTGTGTCTGCCATGCGTGCCCACCACCATTCATTCTCCTCTTTGTCCTCTCGGCGAACAATGGTCATGCAATCTCCCTCTCGGAATGGCAGTTCATCAGGATTTTCGCCCATGTAATCCCATAAACCGTACACCACACCCCTGTTCATGATACCCATCTTCTCTTGAACACCTGGGTAGTTCACAGATTCAGAGTAACAAATTGAGGATTATGAGGTATTCAAAAACAGATACAAAATCTAAAAAGCAAGTGTGAGTATAGCAAACTGACCATAAAGGAACTGAGAGCACTGGGTATAGCCATCCTCCATCTCTTCACATTTATCGGCCGCCGTCTGCATGTCACTGTAAGTCATTGCAAACACTGCAGCACCAGACTCCACCAAGAACTTGCACACTTGTACATTATTGCAAGATGCAGCACAATGAAGAGGTGTCCTGTGGTTGAAAGAAAACAATGGAAAATACAAAGAAAACCAGAGATGAGAGGTGTGAAGTCATAAATGTAATCACAGGATTGTTGATTTCAATCACAAGAATACACGCTCTACATGTTCATGCTCCTTTTAAACCTACCAGCCATCACTGTCTGCAGCATTGACATTGACACCAAACTGCACCAGAAACTTGACTATTTCTGTATGTCCTGCGCACACAGCATTGTGTAGAGCAGTGATACCTTCATCGTTGGGTTGACTGGGATCTTCCACCTGCATTTGATACAAGTGGTTGAAAAGAAAATAGAGGTGGATTTTTTTTAACCTTAATTATTGGATAATATTTTATCATCAAAACATGCTAAAATACAAAAATAAAAACAGCAGGTAGGAAAAAAAGAGTCAGGCATACTTTACAGTATGATAAAATAGGGTTAAGTGATAGAAATGGTGTATCTTAAGGAAAACATTTTTTACCTCATAGATGATCCTCTGAACAAGGTCAAACTCTCCTTCCAGAGAAGAGTCCAGAAGCAAAGCGAGTGGATTGAATTTGACCCTCATACTGTGATCGATGCGTTCAGAACCAGGCTTGCGCAGGTTTGTCCTCTTCCCCTAAAGTAACAATCATAATTGTTGATTGCTTTTCATTGATTGCTGATCATTTGAAAAAAAAGAAATTAAAAATGAAAGCCAGAATACAAATACAAAATAGGCAACGGCCAGGTCCTGCTCAGATGAAAGCGTCTGCTCTCTGCAGTGCTCAAACTAGACTGGGCAGAAGTGGGAGTTGTTTTTCCAGGTCTAAGTACACTGTTAATCCAGTTGATCAGCAGAAGTTCCAAAAAACGAATTCACTTCTCTAAATTGATTATTATGCAACCTCATTAGGTGCAATATTCCTCTAAGCACTGTTTTCTTTACTTTCACAATGGATGTTGAAAAGGGGGACGTAGAGATGCAAGAGAAAAAAAAAAACGGGTCAGAAGAAAAAATGTACACTGGGGTTATTTTTAAGACAAAATACATCTTAGTTAATTAGCAGGAGTTGGGCCACAGCAAAAATCTGGGGTAAGTCTCTACTTACTGTAAGCAGAATGAGGCCCATTTACTCCAAAAACAATGGCAGCACTTAATGAGGATTATTTAATTATATAACCTCAGCCCAGGTCACTGCTATTTACCAGTAATGAGACGTCCAGCACAAGCACTAAACAACCTGTCCCTTGAAACTGACAAACAAGTATGGGGATTTACTTTCTCACACACACACACACACACACA